>PVJH01027075.1:0-29182 GCA_004026705.1 Nesogale talazaci | reverse complement strand
ACTATACACACTACAATAGATGTTGTTTCCCATTCACTACTACTCCCAAATGCCTTTTCAAAATAGCACATACATATGAACATCCACCCTTGTTACTGGCTGCATAGTATTCCAAACACACAGTCACTGTAACACCATTTGTTTCACCGGCTCTCTGCTAATGAACCTTTATGTTAGACGCTGCTACACAGACATTGCTATAGGATCTTTGTGCTCATGCGCCCATATGTCTTGAGGCGTGATCCATATAGGCTTGGATTTGTCAGATGAGATGGTGTGCTGAGTCTCTGAGTAGCGACCTCCACACCACCCTCCCACCATGACAGCACTGCGCAACCTTTTAGATGCAGATTCCCATCAGGAGCCGTCACGTGACATTGTGTTGATTTTCTCTTCACGTACTACATTTATTTTGTTCAGAGAACGCACCTTATGAGAAACAGGTGCGTATGGTCATCTGCATCAGCCAAATACCATATAGATGGATTCTGGGCTAAACATAGGATCGTATGCCAAAAAGATGGTAGAGATCACTCCGATTTAAGGTGGCATATTAATCATGGAAGAGAGAAAGGAACATGACTGAGCTCATTGGAGGTCCAGGATCAGGGCCACAACAAGGAATGAAAAGCCCGGTCCTCTTGATCCCAAACCCAAACCCAACCCACTGCTATCACATCCGTGCCGATTTGTAACAACCGTGTGCTCAGCATTTTCCTCTACCACACAGACAGAAGACACTTTGAATATCATTGGAAACAGAAGGATTGCGTGTGGAAGGCCTGCGTGGAGGTCCAAACTTCGTGCTCATTCAACTTCCTTCGCTCTCTCACCACCATCTCCACATTTCCCGCTGGAGAGGTTTTGTGTTCAGTGTTTCTTTTCCCACTGTCCCCGATGCCTGGAAAGCTGCTTTGAATCAATGATCAGAACACGAGAAGAGTCTTCGCTGCGGAGCCAGTGTCTTTGTGTCTTCTTTGCATCTGCTCCTTGGGCATGTTCTTGCTCCCGGGATTCCTGCCTGCTGGCGCTCCATGTCGAAGAAGCAAGAAGCTTCTTTGTAGGGAAGGAGGGCCTGGTGAGATGGGCAGCCCCTCGGCGCTGGCAAAGGGACCACCCTGGAGTTCAAGCTCCAGCCTCACTTCAGAGGACAGGCCTCCTGGGCATTCTTGGAGAGGCTGTCTTCAAAGGTGGTAGCACCCTCTCCTGGGCTCCATCCAAATGCTTCCTATTTGTTCCGGAGTCATCTGGGATAATAACCTGCATTGCGTTCACTTCCTCTAGCCAACTCTGCCTCCTCACTGGCCCCTTCTGGCCCCTTCTGTTTTGCAGCTAAAGGCTGTTTGGACCCTTTGCAAATCCATGAGGGTCAAAGGGGAGATTCAGAGCACCTTTGGCCAGGGCAAGGATTTCAGTTTTCATAATGGGCAGGAAACTGCGACTCCGGTGGGAAGATGTTCAAACAAAACAAAAAACAAAACAACCACAATGGGAAAGTCAGTGTCTCACTCATTGCCATTGAATCGATGCCAAGGCATAGGGAGTCTGTAGGACAAGGTGGGGCTGCCCCTGGGAGTTTCTGAGACTGAATCTTTACCAGAGTAGGATGCCCTGTCTTTCTCCCTCAGAGTTACAGGTGGTTTTGAACTACTGATCTTGTGGGTCACAGCCCAAGTGTAACCATAATGCCACCAGGGCTTCTTATAGTCTGTATATAGAGAGAAAACAAAGACTGAACACATTCATGTGAGATACCATTTAAATGAGTTATAATGCAGCAATAAAGCCTAAAACACAAGGAATTGTACAGCAATTCCAGAGCAGTAAGACGACTCATATTGGCTACCCAGAAGGCTCTTCATCCATGGAACCTTGGTGGTGCAGCCGGTTAAGTGTTGGCTGTGGACGCAAAGACTGACTGTTTGGGACCAGCCAGTCCCTCTGAGGGTGGAGGGCGACTCTGTCTCCTCTTGTGAAGACTCGTGTCTCCGAAGGTCTCTGGAGCAATTCTACATGGTGGCTCCAGCTCCCAAGCCCTGCAGTGGGTTTGGTCTGGGTGCGGAGCCTCTTCATCAAATGGCAGATGATAGGAAAGGAGTTTTCCAGAAGGTAAGGGTAGGTCCTCATTCTGAGAAGAACTCCCTGAAAAGTGATGACATAGGAGCCCATTTTATTGCCCCAGCTCTTATAGTATTGCAAATCTTAAGTCTCCAGGAGCCCCCCCCCCCCATGCCACATCCCATGTTCTTTTTCTTCCCTAATCACTTTCTTTCTAATAACATTCGTAGAGCATGAAAGAATTTTAACCATACCATCACAGTTCTGCTCAGCAGTCCAGATTCCATTTCATCCTAACGTTTGCTCCATGGGTGTAAGCTGCCACTACTTTATATGATCTGTCTGCATACTAAAGGCTGGATATTACTCATTGTATCCCATAGGACAGGGATTACGCCTGCTTTCCTCATTCCGTTTTCAGTGCAGCACCAAGAATAAATAGCAATGATGGTGCATGTCACAGTGAAGCCAAGCACATAATAACTTTGCATTCTTTCACCCAGTGCTCGCTATTGCCTGATTGGATAAGCATTATCATTACGATCCTTATTAAGGCATGAAGGTGTTAAGTCAGGGTGGATGTGAACATAGAAGCCCAGCTCCAGGGACCTTGTTCATGTCCACTGCGTTTATCATTCATGGTAGCAGTAGCAAGTAAGTCATAAATGTGCAGCAGTTCAGCAACTTGGAAGTAATCATGTTTACCAGGTAGAGTTCAGGTCACTGTATGGAATCAGGTTGGAGAAGTAAAACACTTTTTGGCAGCTTGGAGCGCTTAGTTTTTAGGGAAAGCTTGGAGAGCAAGATTGGCCCATTCTCATGAAGCAAAGAGCACAGATTTCCAGGGTCATGGCCAAGAGTTCCAGACACTTACCATGTCCCAGGCTGCCCACTCTAAGCCCAAGATGCTGTGTTCCTCCAGCCTCAAGATAACCTCGCCTCTCACAAAAAAACCTCCCAAAGACCAAGTGATGGTGGATGATAGTGGAAGCCCAAGAGCCATTTGTAGGGTCTCCACGTGCCTTAGGTTTAATTTGATGGTTATGGTTAGGATTAGGGTTAGGGTTGTTGTTAGATTTAGGGAGGGAGCGCTAATGGAGAGATATGCGTAGCCTTGTTGTCAGACAGCATTGTAAAGTTAGTGATGGCAGATGTAGTTAGGTTTAAATGCACTGCATTACCATTTTGATCTCCCTCCTGGCCCTTTCCCAAGTTGTTTTAGTTTTCCATATTTTTTGTTTTGTTTGTTTGCTTTCTGACTTTACTTTTTAAATGATCTTCTATGTATGAATGCCAGGATCTAGATGCATAACTCGATTGATAATTGCATAGGGGCATTTTAGGGGTGGGTGAATGAATGGGTGGGGGATTGAGGAGTTAGCAATAATGAATACAAGGTGAAAATGTTCTGAAATGGATTGTGGTGATGATTGTCTAAATCTTCTTAATATGATTGAATAGTTAAATTGTATGATGTGAAGTGTATGCCAATAAAACATCTAAAAAAAAAGTAACTTGCCCAAGTTCACCTGACTCACTATTGGTAGAGTCAAGCACTTGTTCATATGGTTTTTTTCCCCAAAACCATTTTATTAGGACATAATACAGACATCATATCATTCAACCGTCAGTCAGGTTAAGCAGAGATGTGCAATTACCACCACAATCATTTTGAAAACATTTTCTTCCTTCTTGCACTCCTTGAAATCCACCTCCTGTTCATCCCCTCCCCTGCTATACCTCCAGAGACCTCCTTCTAGTTAATGTCACCTTAGATTCACCCAATCAGGTTGTATATACAGAAAAGCAGAAAGATGCATAACAGAGAGTCAAGAATGCTACCACCAGCACCACCACAGAGCTCAGTCCTGATTGTTTTGGGGGTGGGAGGGAATGACCTGAAAAAACAGACCCATCTTAAAGTGTATCAAAAAGAAAATTAATTGATAAGGTTTTAAACTTTCAAGTCAGACTTACCAAATTAATCTATAATTGTCTCGAATACTCTCTAATAACCAGGCCATTCCCATCCCTCAAAGGGAAGTCCCTCAAAGAGGCCCTTTCTGTGTGGAGATCCTGTGAATGTATTTTGGGTTTCCATCGTCATCCATAGGTTTCTGCAAACCAGAATTTTACAATTTCACATGCTCTCATACCATTCCTGCCTTCAGGTTTGGATGATATCATTTACAATCCTTGGATCACAGGTGTTGGTGTGCTTCTTCCATGTGGGAATGGTTGACGTCTCCCTTAGATGACTGTTTGTTTGAAAACAAGCCATTAAGACCCCAGACACAATTCAGTCTGAGAGTTGGGCACCATCTAACTTCTTTACCACACTTTGCTGTTGAATCCTTACCTTCCATGTTTCCTTCATGAGGGTGTGTTTTGAGCAGGGCCATGTCACAAGAACTATTAGTTCCTGGATTGGAGCTAGGATGAAGTGCAAGTCACAAATCCATTCCTCAGTCTCTTTTCTATCTGCCTCTGGTTCACCTTAGAGATCTTTATTATATTATATTAAAGAATCTTATCTATCATCCCCTAAAGCATAAAATCCTTTTTGTTTATAGTGCCATTAATTTAGCCCAGGGTCAGATATTTAAAACACTACTGAGAAAGGGAGATTAAACAAGTGCAGGCTAATTACAAATCAAAATACATGGGTTCCTGATGTGCACAAATGAAGGGTTTACATGATTGGACACTATTTCCACACAACAAATGGGAGCTGGTGGTCAAGCAAGCTGACAGTCATGTCCACTGACAATATCAGACTCAGGAGACTGATACTGATACTGATACTTTATGGGAGCAGATTGCCGGGTCTTTTCTCTGGGAGATTGTCTGTAGACTCAAACCACCGACCTTCTGGTTAGCAATGGAAGTTTTAACCACGGCACCACCATGGTCCCTTTGAGCCCCTTGAGGCCTCGGTACCCTTGTTGCTGAGTGCCAACCCTCTGCCCCACAGAATGAAACACTGCCTGGTCTATCCCATGCTCCCAATCGTTTCTATGGTGGAGTCCATCTGACAGCCAAAGTATCACTTCCTCCAAGGCCTTGGCTGCTTCGCTGTCCCTCTGCCCAGCCTAACAGGATGCCTTTCTCCAGGGACAAATCTCTGCTGACAACATGTCCAAAGTGTGTAACATGAAATCTTGCCATCCTTGCCTCTAAGGAGCCCTCTGGCCATATTTTTTTTCCAAGACAGATCAGGGTTGTGAGTTACCATGGGTGAACTGCCTGGATGGATTTGGTGATTCTCAGCTAGGGCCACGGCAGCACCTAGCCTGTATTCCTTGTACCAGGAGAACAACCTCAGGTGACAAAGGCACCAGGGAGCAGCTTTGCATAAGATTCTCGTTCTGAGTGAAAACCAAATGTGGAGGAGCAAACACCTGGCCTCAGATATCATTTCCGTTTGCAGCTTATTGCAGCCTTGAGGAAATCGCTAGGGGTGGGCCTGGGGGGTGGAGTGAGGGGTGGGGTGGAGCGCAGTCACGGGCAGCCCCGTAATTTCCAGAGCCCTGCTCTAGACTGACACACAATTGTCAGATTGTTTTATGAGAGCAGCTTCCTGCCCCCTTCCTGCCTCCCTTCCAAATGTGCTCATTCCGAGGAAGCCTCACTTCTGCTCACCCTTAATCGTCCCCTTCCTGCCGGCCTGAGGCAGGGGTGATTTCCTAAATCACTCCAACTGGCTCCCAGCTTCTCACCCCGGGTGGGCTCTGTGCTGGCTGGGAAAGGGAGCATTTGTTCAAAGGGGCTTGTGACCCAGAGGTCAGGGAGGCTTCCATCCTGTGGGTGTCTTTCCCAGGGTGCCTTCATCACCCACCCCCATCTCCCATCCCTACGGGAGCTAGTTTTTCTTCTTGTTCTTTTAAGGTCAGGAAGAGATTAGGGAATTAATTAAGTCTTGCTGTTTGTCCTCCCATGTGGCTGAGAAAGCCTGGGTTGGCAACGGCAGGCAGGTTGGAAGGACTAGGTGAGGGCAGGAGCCAGTCTAAATTGGAAGAGTTTCTTAATGTTGATTCAGAGCAGAATCCGTCCCGAAGGCTTCTCGCCTCATGGAAAGGAGTTTCCCTTCTTTCTCTCAGTGGGGTGAGCTAAGTCCTAACACGTTCATATGGATTTTACCCATTTGAACAATTACAGTATGGATCTTTCTAGACTTAAACTGCTTTTTTTTTACTACTATTAAAGAAATACACAATCAGTATAAAATCTTTTCTCGTTATAGCTATAATTGATAACATTTTGCATATCCTTCTTGGATGATTTGATGCATCTACATGCATTCGTGTGTATGTGTGTGTGTGTGTGTCCATCCCCTTGTGGCACAAGCATCTAAACATTGTTGGCTAATAGAGAAGTTATCAGTTTGATGCACCCAGAGATACTTTAGAAGGGAGTTTGGTGATCTGCTTCCACAAGGTCACAGCCATGACTGTGGATTACACTTCTATTCTGAAATACATGGGGGGTTAGTGCTGAGGCAGCAGCAGGAGTGGGGGTGAGAGGGCAGGAGGGTGTATATTAGTTAGAATGAGTGCAGTGCATATGAGACAGTGTTTGGCAACTATGAACATTTTGAACATTTTGCATTATCAATTAATCTAAATTTACTCATTTAAAAATTACTACATAGAATTCTGTTGTGCAAATGTACTAATGCATTTCACCAGCATCCTGTTAAAAAACATCTAGGTTGTGTTTGTTTCAGTACTAACAGTGTTAAAGCAATCATCCTAAATCTATGTTCCACCATTTTTAGATAAAGTCACTGAGTGGTGATTTGCTTTGTTTCTTTGTTAAATAGTAAGAGAATGAAAAAGTTTGGGAGAGATTTTCAAATTGTTTTTCAAAGCTGGTTCAAACACTAGGAAATCATACATGAAAATGCCTACTTGCAAAACCCTTCACAAGCAAATGAGTACATTTGAGCTTTGCAGCTTTTTTTTTTTTTTTGAGCTTTTCAGCTTTTATCAGTCCTTCAATAACCCAATTGTATTCCTATTTTAATTAGCATTTCCCATCTTAGCCCAGTCTTGACCATTTTTCTGTGAGCTGTTGTTCTTATGACCATTTTCATATTGTATTATTTATCTGCATCTTAACTGATTTAAAAATCTCATTGTATAGATGACAAATGACTCTTTATGTGAGTATTAACAATATTTAAGGGCTGAGCCCCGGTGGCGTAGTGGTTGTGCGCGGGACTGCGGCCCACTGGGACAGAGGTTCAATTCCAGCAGTGGGGCTGGGCCTCCTACTCCCACCACCGAGAGCAGTGATTCTCCCCCCCCCCCAAAAAAAAACAATATTTATTTCCCTAGCTATTCAATTTTCATTTGATCTATAATATTTTTCCAGTATTATATTTGAAAAAAATATCTCAATGGCAAATTTATTGGTTTTTTTCCTGTATTACATCTGGACATGCCTAGAAAAACTTTGATGTGCTAAGTTTTTTCTTTTTAAAAAAATCATCTTTGTTGTCTATTTTTATATTTCAATCTTTAAATTTATTTGTTTACTTATTATAAATCATTTTATTGGGGGCTCATACAACTCCCATCATGATCAATACATACGTCAATTGTATGCAGAACACATTTGCACATTTGTTGCCATCTTCACTCTCGACACAGCCTCCTTCTCCCTAGGCCCCCTGTACCAGCTCTTCATACTTCCCCTCCCTTCCTACTCTGCCACCCTCATGGACCCTTAACAATGTACAAATTGTCATTATTTGTCATCGTACACTGTCTGAGTGTCCCTTCACCCACTTCCCCGTTGTCTGTACTTCAGAGAGGAGATCCTATGTAGATCCCTACGATGAGTCCCCACTTTCTACTTCTCCTTTCCTCCTCCCTCCTGGCATCACCACTCCCACCCCTGGTCTTGAAGGGATCATCTGTCCTGAATTAACCCTGTTACTTGTCCAGTCTGCATCCCCTGGTCTAGCTGAATTTGTGAGGTAGAATTGGGATCAGTGACAATATGGGTGCGAGAAGCCCAATAGGGACTGAGCAAGAGTAATATAACAGAGAGAAAATACTGAAACCCCAATGGAGGCTGAGCATGATAGTGGGACAAGAGGAAAGTAAAAGGAAATAGAGGAAAGAACTGGGGGTTAAAAGACATTTATAGAGGTCTAAGTACAGGCATGTACATAGGTGAATATATTTACATATGATGATGGGGAACTAGAGCTATGTGCATACACTTACAGGGTTAGTGTTATATTTCAATATTATCCAACTAACATTACCACAATGAAGGTGAACTCTCAACTGACAACCCCTAATCATTTATTCTAATACTTTGCACTAGTTAATTTAACTTTGTATAGCATCATTAAAAAAAGAAAACATCTTAACCTAAGGAAAAATACTTATCCTTTCCTAATGATGACTTTCTTACATGTGAGGCTCTTTGAGGAGAAAATAATGTGGTCATTTAATGACTCTGAGACCTATCTTCCAGAAAGAAGCACGGATTCGTTGCTAGTATTTCAAGTTTTGACCCAGTAAACCAGTCAATCATGAGCTGGATTCCCAGGGGCGGGGCTTCTCCTTCATTCACTCCACAAGCATTCATTGCTGCGATGGACACTGGGTTCTTTGATAAGCTATGGGATCACAGAAATGATTACATAGAGTTTAATTTTATATGAACTCTGGAAGTTGATAATCAAATGGAGGAGTGTCAGATCATTCTCTCTCTGTCTCTCTCTCTCTCTCTCTCTCTCTCTCTCTCTGTGTGTGTGTGTGTGTGTGAGAGAGAGAGAGAGAGAGAGAGAGTTATAGATATATGTATTTAAAACTCATTAATGTGCTGTGGGTCTCAAGGGCCTTGAAAATATGAGTATCATTTGTTTTCATTTGTTTTTCCAGAAATAAGCTGTCAAATAGTTGAAAGCTGGAACAGAACACCAGAAAAGATTGATTGTAAAGAAACTGCATTTCAGACCTCTCTCTCTCTCTCTCTCTCTCACACACACACACACACACACACACACACACACACTGTCCCGCCGTGGAGTCAATCCTGACTCAGTACCCCTGTAGGACAGAATCAAGCTGCACCTCAGGGTTTCTGGAGAAGACCTCCTCATCTTTCTCCCTAGGGGCTGCTAGTAGGCTCGAACCACCAACCTTGTGTTTAGCAGCCCAGTGATTTACCCGCTGTGCCTTCAGTGATCCTTTACATATGCATACTTTCTGCTTATTGTTGTATGTTTTCATTCATCTTAGAAACAAAGGTCCTTTCTGAGGTGAACTCCTGACTTGGAGTTTCCATGTTGGCAATAGGACTGTCACCCTCGCTCACTGCTTCCTCACCACTTTGCTCAGGGACACTGTTTCTGTCTGGCCCAGGGGCTCCCAGTCGGAGCCCATGATGCCTTCTCTCTTTCTCTGGTCTACTTTTCAGAGACTGGCCTTTAGGGAGCCAGAGCCAGTTTGGCCAGTGAGACCGAAGGAGAAGTCTACTTCCATGTCCTCTCGGATCATTAGGCCATGGGAAAGAGAAAATCTTTATCCCATGTCTATTTTTCCAGCTTGGGCTACTCATGCCTGGGGTGGTGGCAGCTCTTTTATACTCATGAGATGAGATGCGTATGCCGAAAACAGTCACTGCGATTACCCATGAGTAAGCAGGATGGAAAGACTGCCATTGAGATGATCTCTTTGCAGGCTGCTTGTAAAGCACCCTCAAGTTTACTCATATCTTATAGAGACTTCTTGATTGGAAAAAGACAAGACAGAGGCAAACATGAATCACCCAGGTAAGGGAGAGCAGCATGAGGCCCTGGTGTCAGAAGGTGTCATGGCCATGCCGCTATTTCTATGCTGCCATTGAGTCTGTCCTGACCCAGAGTGGCTCATGGACAACAGAGTGAAATGCTGCCTGGTCAGCACCCTCTTCTCGATTGTCCTTACATTTGAGTCCAGGGTTCGAGCCACTGTCTCCACCCGTCTTGTGGAGGGCATTCCTCTTTTTCACTATTTCCTAAACATCACATAAAACAGGGAAAACGGCCACAAGATCGTGATTTGGTGGCAGATGGATCCCTCATACTCTCAGGATGGACTCTCAGAGACCATGATTGGGCTATGCCCACTGCTAAACAGATGAGAAAAGTTGACAGATTTTGTACTGAGACCCTCTGACTGTCTTGGTCTGAGCATGACTATGTACCCACGAGACTTCAATTTCCACCCAGGGCATGCCTAGGAAAGCCCCTGAAAACAAGACTGTCCCTTCCTGGACGGGTCAGCAGATCTGCAGCAAACACACTCTGCCTGTAAATACGAAGAAGTTGGGCTCACTGACATTGAATTGATCTCAATTCTCAGGGACCCTATAGGATAAAGTAAAATTGCTCCTGTGACTTGCCAAGGCTGAGGATCTTTCTGAGATCAGAGAGCTTCCTCTTTGTCCTATAGAACAACTGATGGTTTCAAACTTTGGACCTTGTGGTTAGCCAAACCCCAACCAAACTCACTGCTACCGAGTCAATCCTGACAAAGAATGGTCCTGAAAGACAGGGTACAACTACCCCTGTGAATTTCCCAGACTGTAAATGTTTACTGGAGTAGAAACCCTGGTTTTTCTCCAGTTGAGCAGCTGGTGGTTTTGAACTGTTAACCTTGTTGATCACAGCCCAATAGGTATCCCAATAGTTATCAGGTCTCCACCAATTCATAGCTCACGATGCCACCAGGGTTTCTTACTTATTGCCTAAAGGCAAAGCTTTTTACAGTTTGAATCAGTGGTCAGAAAGAACTCTGTGTTAGTCCAGGTAGACTAGAGGAACAAATTATAGACACACATGTGGATATAAGGGAAAGGTTTATATACAAAAGGAATGGAACACTGAGAAAATATCCTAACCCAGTCCAGGTCAAAGTCATAAGTCCAATATTAGCCCATATGCCCAATCCCACTCTATAATGTATCCCTCCAAATCACGAAGTCACAGGTCAGTGGGTGCAGAATCCCAGAGCTGGCAGGGGTCTCCCCATGGCTCCTCACTTCCAGGGCTCAGGGTCCAGCAACAGCATCCAGTGGTGGGAGAAGCAACTTATCGCTGGCAGGGCTCTCCACGTGGCCTCTCCAGCTTCAGAAGTCTGGCTCCATAAGGGCAAAGCTGTGTGGCTTCTCCTCCAGCTCCTCAGACTCTGCCATCTTGTGTTGTCCATGATTTTTCGTCTCTCAGACTAACTCCCAACAACTGGGGAAGACAGCTTCTCATCTTCATGAGGGAAATATCGCGAGATTTCCCAGAAGTCTCAGGAGAAAGCCATGCCCACACGGAGGCCTCATTGGCTACTTAATAGCTACCTCCAGATTAACAGGAAAGACTCCACCCCTACATCTCAATCATAAAATTAACATAAGCACATGACTGCCACAAACTCCATGGAGGCTGAGTTTATATGGAGACTCAGAATTTGTTCCATTGTAAACAAACCCGGTGCTCAGAATTTAAGCTCTAAAAGAAGTCAAACAAGATTCCTAAGGTGGTTCTATCACTGTTTGTTAGGTTTTCTGATACTTTCAACTAATAAAGAGCTTCCTTATTTCTTCACTGAACAATCTTGACTCACAGGGATAACATGCCTGACTGGCTCTGTGCTCCGTTTTAAACACCCGATTACTGCTTGAAACGTCCCAGCTTCTCTCCTCAGCCTGCTAAAGATCAACGGCCAAGATTCATCTTACATTTTCTGAGCCCATTGACCTTTTTTGTTCATGCCAACTCCCCAAAGAGAGAGAGTTTCAGCTGTTTATTTTTTGTTAAGTAGGGTGTGCGTTTTGTTTCTTTCTAAAAGTGTTTCAATTTCTAAGATATCATGTTTTCTTTCTTTCTTTTTTTTTTCTTTTTAGGCATCACTGCCCTCAGGTGGTGGGAGTAGGAGGCCCAGCCTTTGCCCCTGTGAGCTGGAATTGAACCTCCATCCCAGTCCCGCGCACAACCACTACACCACTGGGGCTCAGCCCCCGATATCATGTTTTCTATATCTAAGGAGTTATTGAAGAAATTTATGTCCTCAGGCATTGTGTTAAGTAGGGTTGTCTAGAGAAATAAACTAGAGGACTCTCCCCCCGCCGCCCCCTTACATATACAAGAAAGAACTTTATATCAGGAAGTCATTGTAAATTGAGAAGGCATCCCAGCCCAGTCGAACTCAAGTCCACAAGTCGGACATGAGCTGGGGCCCTCTTCTGACTCAGGTAGATGCACAGAGGTGAAGCAGATGCAGGTAGATCACAGGGCGGGGATGGAGGTGGGGGTGGGGGTGGTGGTGGTGGTGGTGGTGCAGAGTTGAGTGGCTCTAAGGTGGGGGGAAACATGGAAGGACACCGACCGATCTCAGGCCTATGTGGGGCCACCCCTGGAGGCAGGCACAGAGTCGAGTGAAGTCCCAGTGAGGAAGAAGGTGAAGGAAGTGAGAGAGAGGGAAGGGGTCCCAGTGTCTCTCAAACAAAAAGCTCACACTTCCAATTAGGCCTCAGGCTGTGGCTTGATTGATAGGCTAGACTCCAGTGCTCCACTCAGAAGTGCACGTTAACATAAAATCTAACTCTGATTTTTTAAAACATCCTCCTTACTCTTCTTACCAAGCCTGGTCTCCTTTAGTGCAGTTTAAAAAGGGAGATTAGAAGAAAGTGAAAGGGAGACACTTTGCTATGCTTGATCTCACAAAGAAGCAGACCAGGATTAGAGTTGCCAAGGCAAGCTCCCTCCTAAAGATGGTTTCAGAGTTTTACATGTACACCAAAAAGTAAATGGAGGGGATTATGACTAGGTAACAGATATCACAGGGACAGACCTGAGTATATATCAGGGTGGTGTGTTAGTCTGGGTTGACTGGAGAAAAAAATTCATAGAGACCATCATGCTTCCTTCCTTCCTGCTTCATAAGATTATTTCTTAAACCAAGTCACTAAAAAGTCAGCTTTGACTGGGTAGGTGTTCAAGGCTGTAAATCTTTTTTTTTTTTTTAAATTTTTTTTGGGGGGCATCACTGCCCTCTGGTGATCGTGGGAGCTACCCAGCACTGCTCCTGAGAGCCGCTGCTGGATTTGAACCACCACACCCGCGGGCCGCAGTCCTGCACTCAACCACTTGTGCCACCGGGGCTTAGCCCGGCTGTAAATCTTTTTTTAAAAAATGATTTTATGGCGGGCTCATACAACTCTTGCCATAATCAATACAAACATCTGTTGTATGCAAAGCACATTTGTACATTTGTTGCCATCATCATTCTCAAAACAGTTTCCTTCCACTTAAGCTCCTGGTATCAGCTCCTTACTTTTCCCCTCCCTTCCTGCTCCCTCCTCCCTCCACATCGCCACTCTTAATTCTCAAATTTGACACCAGCTGTGGCAGTCATGTGCTTATGTTAATTTTATGATTGAGATGTAGGGGTGGAGTCTAACCTGTTAATCTGGAGATAGCCACTGAGTAGTCAATGAGGTCTCTATGTGGGCATGGCTTTCTCTTGAGACTTCTGGGAAATCTCGCGATATTTCACTCATGAAGATGAGAAGCTATCTCCCAGGTTGTTGAGAGTTAGTTTCAGAGACGAAGAATCATGGACAAGACAAGATGGCAGCATCTGAGAAGCTGGAGGAGCTGGTGGAAGAGACCACATGGTTTTGCCCTGATGGAGCCAGAACGCTGAAGCTGGAACTGGAATGGCCACATGGAGACCTCTGCCAGTGGAGTTGCTTCTGCTGTTGATGGACCCTGAGCCCTGGAAGTGAGGACCCATGTGGAGACCCCTGCCAGTGCTGGGATTCTGCACCCACTGGCCTGTGACTTTGTGAGTCAGAAGGAGACTTTATAGACTGATTTCAGGCTTATGGGTTAATATCGGGCTTATGACTTTGAACTGGACTGAGCTCAATGTGTTCCTCTTGTATATAAACCTTTTCCTTATATCCATATGCGTGTCAATGAAATTTGTTCCTCTAGCCTACCTGGACTGACACACCAGCTTATGTAATGACCACAGGTGGAATCATGATTCCTGATCATGGATGGATTATGAGAGTCCTTGCTTTCCAGTGTTGGTCTGGGGCCTTCTTTCAGGTGCCTAGTTCTTTGACCAAAATACTTTTGTCCCAGGATTACATGAAGGTTGTGATCGTCCTTTCCGTGCCTGTTTGGTGGGTCAGGTCTGGTCATATCTGATACACATTACCCTAGTGGGATACTTTCCCAGGTGAAAAAGTATCAAAAGAGCCAAGTTATCAGGAAGGAAAGTATAGATTAATTATGGGCAATACATATCAGGTATATGTATCTCACATACTTAGGGTCGCCTCCTTGGGCGAGTTATGGGATGTATAAGGTTACACAGGGCCAAGCAGTTTGGGAGTGGTCTCTGAGCCTTAAAACTAGAGATTGGAGATGTCGGAAGGGTTTTGTCATTTCATATCCTTCTCTGCTGTTTTATCATGTCAAATTATTGCCTTCATGATGTAAAACAGAATCTAAATTGTGATAAAACCTTGAACCCTAACCAAACCATGACCTTTGGATTTATTCCAACTCTAGCACCTCGATGGGGCTCCTTGCCTTTTCTGAGACTGTGACTCTTCACGGAAGCGACAGCCTCAGTTTGCTCCTTTGGAGCCACTGAGGGATCTGAAGGTAGCAGTCCAGTCCTTATCCCCTCAGGGCGCCTGGGGAACCTGGAAGGGGGAACGAAGAAACTTGAAACCCATCTCTTGCTCTTCCTTTTTCTAAATGAGAGCCGCTTAGCCCT
Organism: Nesogale talazaci; assembly: GCA_004026705.1. NCBI lineage: Eukaryota > Metazoa > Chordata > Mammalia > Afrosoricida > Tenrecidae > Nesogale > Nesogale talazaci. Next base: position 14,333 of record PVJH01027075.1, on the reverse strand, counting down.
TTTTGCCCTTCCATTAGATGCCATTTTACTCGCTTCTGAATTCTGAGGGAGCCCTGGTGGCATAGTGAGCGAGTTCCGCGTCCGACTGCTAATCACAAGTTCTAAATCGCCAGCTGCTCTGCAGAAGGTAGAAAGGACTAGCCGTCTCGGAAGCCCAGGGCCACTTCTACTCTGACCTACGATTGGTTGCTATGATTTGCAATCAACTAGAATGCCGTGAGCTTTTACCTTCCCCCCCAGGGTGTCTCCTATCTTGTGAGAGGGGAAAAGAGCAGAAAGACACCGTGACTAAGAGACAGCCTGGGGTGTTGTTCTGAATTCTATCCGCTTCCTCCCAGCTCTTGCACCTTGGAACAGTGGCTTGGATTTGAAGCTTGAAATCTGTCGTCTAAGAAATGGGGATAAACTTGACCTCATTGATAGAGTCGACAAAAGCCCTGCTGGTGTGCTGTTGGGTAGACATTACACTCCCAACCTCGAGATCGGTGGTTCAAACCCACCACCTGCTCATTCAAAGAAAGAGAGGGCTCTCTGTTCCAATAAAGAGTTACAGCCGTGAAAACCCTATGCAGGGTCCCTGTGAGTTGGAATCAATTCCCTGGCAGCGGATTTGGGCCACAGAGTTGAGAGGATTCAATGTCTTGCCAGTCAAGTATTGGCTCTGAGCCTAACATATCATAAACACTTGCTAAGTGCCTGCTACTGCTGTTAGTGCCATAAAGTTTTTGTGTGTTGTTTTTCCTGTTGTAACCTCGGGTCACGGACATTATTATTTATTTTCAGATTCCTTCCTTCCCCGCCCCACCCCCTGCCGCATTTTCCTTCAGATTAGTTTTAGATTTATAGAAAAGTCGCTCAGTGAGTACAGGAAATCCTCATCTGCTCTGCACCCAGATCCCCTGCATGACCAACCTACATTATTACCCCAGGCTGTTGTCAACACTCAAAACCCAGTGTTACTGTCTTATGATGAACTAAACGCCGCCCTTGATTTAGAGCTCTCCAGATTTCCTTCTCAGGTCCTCTTCCAACTCCAGGATCCGGTCCAGGGTTACATCCTGTCTCATATCCCCCCAGCCATCTCTGAGCTCAGAGGGTCTCAGTCTTTCTGTGATTTTCATGACCTTGAGAATCTTGAGGACGGGGTCTTGAACTTTTTCTTAGGGATGGTGGTGGTGGTCAGTTTTTACAGTCCCTACCTTTTTTGTTCAAGTCTCCAGCACCCAAGGAGCACCCGTGGTTCAGCGGGTTAAGCATTGGGGTGCTACCCGAAAGGTCAGGGACTCCCACCCACTAGTCAGTCCTTCTACAGGCCTACATAAAGGCCTACAGTTTCCAACATCCCTGCCTCCCCCGCCCCCCCAGACGGCTATGATGAGTTGGAATAGACTTGACGGCAGCGGTTTTTTGTTTGTCGCCGTTTTTGTGAAACACGACGTAGGTAAGAATGTATTTATTTCCTTATTTTTAAGATAGTTTCCTGGATACATAATACATATCTCCTACAATTCCATGACTTGATCATCTAAAAAGAGCTGTGCCATCACCACTGCAGTGTTAGGACATGGTCTTCATTTTTGTACTCATCATTAGTAGCCCCTGTGTTGTTGTTTTCTTATCGTCTGTGCCCACAGACCAGAAATCAAAAGGGGGAGTGTCTGCTTTTCTTTGAGGGGGACACATTGGTCTTTGGAGGATCTCTTCTTAGAAGATTGTTCTAACAACCGACTGTGTATATGAATGGAGGATTCAATAGCGATCTGAGGGCAGGGGAGTGCGTCCCCAGGGACCAGTCTGGATTTGTGTTAAGTCTCATAACTGGAGACTTTTGCTTCTCATTTCTCTTAGGATGGCATTGTGCTTTGTGCCGTTGAATCCATTTCCACTCCCAGTGGCCCCATGGGGCGGAGTCGAGCTTCCTGCTAGGGTTTTAGGGTTGTCATCGTCACTGAAGCACATGATAGGCTCTTCTACCATGGAATTGGTAGATGGGTTCAAACTGCCAACTTGCTAATATGCAGCTGGGCTGTAGGGTCACCCTAGAGAACATTCTGCCTCCCATCTTCTGTCTCCACCCCTTTGGTCCCTGATGGAAAGCTCTAGACTTACCCCTGCAGGATCCAGTTGTCCAGGGCAAAAATTCAGTCTCCAAACTGACACTGTCTCCAGGGAGGCAGGTCTACCCCCTTGCACACGAACACTTTCTGGGGCTTAGTGTTTTTCCATTCATGGTCATGTTTGGACAGCCCCGAAGGACATCTGAGGCCCATTAGGTCCAGATTTACATTCTTCCCCAACAAATAGCAGTGCTTCAGAACGTTTGTTTACTTAACATAAAATACAATTAAAAGAAAAAAGTGTTGGCCCCTAGAGTCCAGGGAGTTTATGTGACTCTTTCCCCCCTCTCTCTGGGGCAGAATAAACAAAGCAAAGGAATGGCATAGCCTATAGGATTTTCCCTCCCTTCCTGGGCATGCCTCGCCCTTTTGTTTATCATTTCGTGGGGGCAAAACTCCTCTTCAGGATTGAAAAAGAAAGATTGTTTTCTCTTGAGTAAAGTTGTTTGTCTTCCTATTTCTGGAAGTTGATGAGCTTTGGAAAAGTCAACTGCTTCATTCCTTTGCAGTTAACTTTATACTTTGTACACCCAGTTGAGAAACTAATGCCATTGCCTGTGTGTGCAGTTTTTCAAAGGCTTTTGGATACGGTGGAACTGGAGAACTTAATACTTGTCTTGTGGGAAATGTGTGGAGAAATGTGGCAGTCATGCACTTATGTGTCAATTTCATTATTGGGAGTCTAGGGGTAGAGTCTAGCCTGTCAATCTGGAGATAGCCATTGAGTAGCCAATGAGGCCTCTCTGTGGGCATGGCTTTCTCCTGAGAATTCTGGGAAATCTAATAGTATTTCCCAATGGGAGAAGAGACACTTGACTCAGTCTCAGAGACAAACTACTGACAATACGAGATGGCAGCATGCTGATCGATCCTGATTCCTGAATGGAGGAGCTGGAGGAGACGCCAGATGGACTTGTCCTGATGGAGCCAAACCTCTGGGGCTAGAGAAGTCACGGGGAGATGCCTGCCAGTGCTGAGAAGCTTCTACTGCCATCGGACACACAAGACTCTGCACCCACTGGTCTGTGATTGTCCTGGTGTCATTGCACATGCTTCGTGAGTCAGAAGGAGATTTTATAGACTGGTATCAGACATATGGGCTAATCTCAGACTTGTGACCTTGGACTGGATGGGGTTGGGATGCTTTCTTAATGTTCCATTCTTCTTGTATATAAACCTTTTCCTTATATCCATATGCACGTTTATAAATTTGTTTCTCTAGTCTACCCAGACTAACACAAGAAGATATCAGGATTGTTTTCTCTTTAGGGCTCTGTCCTGGTTGATAGTGATGACGGGTTATAGGAGGAGCTATTAATCCAGAGAAGATGTTTGGGGAGTTAGGTCAAAAGATGTAAGTATCAGGATAGTGGGCATGAGACAGAGAGGAGTTAGGGAGATCAGAATCAGTTGAGTAAAGAGATGACATGGGCAATTTTACAGAATACAGTGTTTTTAAAAAAGAAGCAGATTTTGAAATTCAACAACTATAAGTGCTCCACAGTTGGTAACCATTGATAAGCAAAGTTACAATAAATTAACCAATGCTTTGTTAAATATCTTCTCCTCTATTTATTAAATTAATATGGTCAAATTTAATATGGAAAAGTTCTAAGAGATTTTGGTTTTACTAGAGTATTAAATATTGTTAGAAATAAATGGGGCTTGGTAGGATCTTTAAGGGGATCTGGTGATATAATTGATTACACTTTGGGCTGCTAATCACAAGGTCATAAATTCAAACCTAATGGTTGCTCCATAAGCAAAGGATGAGGCTTTCTGTTTCTGTAAATATTTATAGCCTCATAAACCCACAGGGACAGTTTTTACTGTCTCTAAGGGACACTATACTTTGTGTGTGATATCAATGACAGTGCTGCTGCAGGATGCCACAGAGTCAGTTCCAACCCAAAGTGCCCCTCTGCACAAAGGAAGAAAACATTGCCTGGTCCCTCGCCATCCTCACAATCGGTCCTATGCTTGAGCCCATTGTTCAGCCATTCTGCCAATCCATACCACTGAGGACCTTTCTCTTTGTCACTGCCCCTCTACTTTACCAAGCATGATGTGCTTCTCCAGGGACTGGTCTCTCCTGACTATATGTCCAAAGTTTAGAATATAAGGTTTTGTCATCCTTGTCTCTAAGGAATACTCTGGCCACTCCTCTTTAAGACAGATTGATTGTTCCTTTGGCAGTCCACGGTGGTTTCATTATTCTTTGTCAGCACCAGAATTCAAACATATCACTTCTTCTTCAGTCTTTCTTATTCCTATCCAATTTCCCTTGCATATAAGATGATGGAAAGTACCATGGTTTGGATCAGGCACTCCTGAAACCCTGAAGCAACATCTGTGCTTTTTAATCTTCTAAAGAGGTCTTGTGCAACAGATTTACCAAATACAGTGCATCTTTTGACTGCTGCCTTCTTGAGCATTGATTGTAGATCCACGCAAGACAAAATCCATGACAATTTCAACCTTTTCTTCTTTTCTCATTACCTATTGTCCCCGAAGTGAGGATTTTGATCTTTCCATTGGGTTGTAATCTAGGCGGAAGGCTGCAAACCTTGATCTTCAGCAAGTATGTCAGTTCCTCCTCACTTTCAGCAAGCCAGGCTGTCAGCTACCTGTCACGTGTTGTTAATAAGCCCTCCTTCAATCCCGAGGCCACATTCTTTTTCTTATAATCCAACTTCTCTGATTATTTGCTCAGCATACAGACTGAATAAGTAGGGTGAGAGGACATAGCCTTGTTACACACCTTTCCTGATTTTTTAAAATTTATTTTTATTTTTTTTAGGCATCACTGCCCTCAGGTGGTGGGAGTAGGAGGCCCAGCCTTTGCTCCTGGGAGCCGGAATTGAACCCCCATCCCAGTGGGCCGCAGTCCCGCGCACAACCACTACGCCACCGGGGCTCAGCCCCCTTTCCTGATTTTAAACTATGCAATATTCCCTTGATCTGTGTCAAACCTGTTTTGAAACTTACATGGAATACACTCAGGGTCATATTTTGATCTTCCTGGACTTGTTTTAATTTTCTTCAGCTGTCACCTAATCTTACATATGAACAATTGATGGTCTATTCCATAGTCAGCATCTGGCCTGGTTTTAGCTGCAAATATTGAGTGTTTCTATCATTTCTTCCCACAGACATAATCAGTTTGATTTCTGTATAGTCTATCTAGAGAAGACCTGTTACTTCATTCTTGAAAAGAGATATTTTCTATGAAAGGTCTTTGATCTTGCAAAATTCTATCATATGATCACCAGCATGATATCAATGATATCTTTCTATAATTTGAGCATCCTGTTGGGTCACCTTTCTTTGGAATGGGTACAAATGTGGATCTCTTCCAGTAAATTGGCTAAAAAGTTGTCTTCCAAATTTCTGCCTAGATGAATGAGTGCTTTTAGTGCTTCATCGGCTTGTTTAAACATTTCCATTGGTGTGCCACCAGTTCCTAGACCCTTGTTTTTGGCTGATGCTTTCCATGCAGCTTGAACTTCTTCCTTTAGCACCATGGTCCTTGTTCATATTCTACCTGCTGAATTGGTAGAATGCTGTGGCGGTCGTATGCTCATATTAATTTTATGATTGATATGTAAGGGTGGAATCTAGCTTGTTAATCTGTAGATAGCCATTGAGTAGCCAATGAGACCTCTGTGTGGGCATGACTGTCTCCTGATACGTCTGGGAAATCTCACGATATTTCCCTCGTGGAGAGGAGAAGCTGTCTCCCAGTTGTAGGGAGTTAGTCTCAGAGACGATGAATCATGGACAAGACAAGACGGCAGCATCTGAGGAGCCGGAGGAAAAGCCACACGGCCCTGCCCCAATGGAGCCAGACCTCTGAAGCTAGAGAGGCCACGTGGAGACCCCTGCCAACGATGAGTTGCTTCTGCCACCACTGGATGCTGTTGATGGACCCTGAGCCCTGGAAGCAAAGAGCCATGGGGAGACCCCTGCCAGCACTGGGATTCTGCACCCACTGACCTGTGACTTTGTGGTATTGGGCATATGGGCTAATACAGGATTTATGACTTTGAACTGGACTGGGTTGGAATGCTTTCTCAGTATTCCATTCCTTTTCTATATAAACCATTCCCTTATATCTATATGCATGTCTATAAATTTGTTCCTCTAGTCTACCCAGACTAACACAAATGCCAACTAGTTTTTTTTTGTACCGTAACTCTGTGTTTTATATCCATCTACTCTTGATGCTTCCTACATCATTCATTATTTTGCCCATAGGTCTTTATGCATTTCATTATAACATTTTTCTTCGTCTTCTCTAGCTGCCTTTGCAATTTTCTATTCAGTTCTTTGACGTCATCATTTCTTCCATTTCCCTTGGCTACTCTATGATCAATGGCAAGTTTCAGAGTCTCTTCTGACATTACACAGGTCTTTTCTTTCTTTTAGATGACCTTTTGCTTTCTTCATTAACAGAGAGCTCCCAGAAGTTAAGGCCAGATTCAGAGAAGGATAGGGAATAAGGGATATCCTTGTTGATGCCAGATGGATCTTGGCTGAAAGCAAAGAATATCCGAATGTTGTTTATTTGTGTGTCATTGTCTATGCAAACACATTCAAATGTGTGGATCATAAAAACCATGGATAGTCTTGAGAAGAATGGGAATTCTAGAACACTTTGTTGTGCTCGTGTGGAACCTGTATATGGATCAAGAGGGAGTTTCGTGACAGAGCAAAGGAACACTTCATGGTTTCCACCAAGGAAATGTGTGTCAGGATTATACCCTTTCACCATACTTATTTAATCTGCAGGCGAGCAAATAATCAAAGAAGCTGAAACGTATGAAGAATGTGGCATCAAGACTGGAGGAAGGTTCATTAACATCCTGTGACATGCAGATGGCACAATCTTGCTTACTGGAAGTGAAGAGGACTTGAACCACTTGCTTCTGAAGATCAAGGATTGGATTACAAGTCAACATAAAGATCAAAATCCTCATAACTGGACCAAGAGGTAACATCATGATAAATGGAGAAAAGATTGAAGTTGTCAAGGATTCCATGTTGCTTGGGCCCACAATCAATGCTCTTGGAAGCAGGAGTCAAGATATCAAAAGTTGCATGACATTAGGTAAATCTGCTACATAAAACCTCTTTCAGTTATTAGAAAGTAAGGACATTACTTTAAGACTGAGGTGTGCCTGACCAAAGTCATGTTATTTTCAGTTGCCTCGTATGCATGTGAAAGTTGGACATTGAATAAGGGAGACCAAAGAATGGCTGCATTTGAAAAACAAAACAGAAAAGATGCATTTGAATTGTGCTGCTGGAGAAGAAGATTGAAAGTGACAGGGACTGCTAAAAGACCAAGCAGATCTGTCTTGGGAGAAGTACAGCCACGATGCTCTTTGAGGCAAGGATGGAAAGACTTCATCTTAGGTGCTTTGGACATGTTGCCAGGAGAGTCCAGTCCCTGGAGAAGGACATCATTTTGATAGAGTGGAGGGGCAGAGAAAGAGGAAGGCCCGCAAGGAGATGGGTTGACACGGTGTCTGCCACAATGGCAGTGTTCAAATATAAGAAGAGTTGTGAGGATGGCAGAAGACTGGGCAGTGCTTGCTTTAATTGTGCATAGATTTGCTATGCGTTGGAACTGACTCAAGGGCACCTAACAGCAAAGGGTCACTATGAGTGGAAGCCAACTCGATGGCAGTGAGCTTAGAGTTCATTTGGTTAGGAGTTTGGGATTGTGTGTGTGTGTGTGAGTGTGTGTGTGTGTGCGCCCATGCTCCCAAAGGGTTGGGTGTGGGGTGGGGGCAAAATATGGGCTCCTAATTGGTTTGAATCCATCCAGTCATAGCCTATAGAGCAATATTGGAACAGGCTTGAAATTATAGAATGTGGGTAAAGCGGAATGAGAATTGAAACAAGAACAATTACTGCTTGATCGATTACAGAGACATAGCGAGTCCTTTCCAGAGTCTGATGCAGGAGAATGGATTACTGTCGAGATTGTGGAGAGCATCCGACATTCAAAGTGGATCTACGGGCCATTGTCTATGAGCTGGGCACCATCATTTCCAACTCCGCCTATCAAGAAATTTGGTTACCATGTGCATATTGCCCTTGTTTTCTAGGAGGGAGATTAAGTTCCTAATAGGGTGCCAACCTATCATTTACCCCATTCCATTTATCACTCTGGCACGTGCATATTTTACAAAATTGAATCTGTTACAGTTTTGCTACCTTAGCTGTGACCGACCCAGGAAGAACCAGCTGAAAACCCTGGCTGTAATTACAGTCATCACAGTGGATTTGGTCCACTGCCTACCAACAGTTTTGTATTAAAATTCACACATCTACGTCAGGCTTTCAAAGCAACCGAAAGTTATTCTTCAGGCACATGGATAAATGGTGGGTTCGCGTGTCTCAAAGCTAAGGGCAACCGATCGAAAGACTCATCAAGAAGTCATGTAGCAAACTGATGACAGGCAAGATTTCTCTTCCAGTCCTTTTAACGGCCTCTGTGCCTCTGTGGAATGTTCTGAGCATCTTTCGTACTCGGATCCCAGCTGCCACTCATCACAAGCCTGTGGAGTGGCAGTGAGGGCTGCAGAACTGAAGACCTTACATCCTGCAGGATGAGCTACCCTTAAAATACAGGGCGTGAGACACGCACACCAAGCTCTCGGAGGATACAAATGGTTTGCACTTGGCCGCAAACTGAAAGGTGGGCAGTGAAAACCCTCCCAGAAGTATCAAAACTTTTCTGGTCTGTGTCTGGGCAGATTATAGCAAAGAAAACACTGTGAAGTTCAGTTGTTTTTTTTAAAAAAAATTTTTTAAAGGATGCATAAGTTTATTTTTTATCAATCTACCTTATAAATTGAAGCACAACCAATAAAATATATATTTAAAAGGAAAACCACTAGTATATTATTAAAGATATAATAAATACTAGCATAAATGGTGTCACGGGAAAAAGAAGGACATAATTAAACTAAAAAACACAATATAGGAATTTCTATGGTGACCAGCATAATGGAAAACATAGAGCAATCTCTGACAAAAATATTAAATATGATTAAACAAAATACAGACTACGAAGAAAGCAGACTAATGTAGGTGAGCAACCAAAAGAAGACACCAATTGAGAAACTCAATCACCAGAACCCGCTGACACCAAGTGAATTCGGCCTCTGAACAACCCACTCGCAGAGAGCAGAACTGTTCCGTAGGGTTTTAGACACTCTAAATGTGTTTTTAATGGAAAAGCTGACAAATTTTATTATGAATTATGTAATTAAGATGACATTTCTCCTTTAATGCCCGAGATTGTCAAGAGTTGGCATCTACTCAACTGTGATGTTTTCTATTGTCGGTTTGGAAGGGTCTTGGAGAGAAGTGCAGATCTTCATGTCAACACCACCAACCTAGAGGTGGGGCCTGAGGTAGGCCTCCCCCCCAACCTATACTCCAATTCTTATCTAAGCAGGATGCAAAAGAGACCCCTCCCTTCAGCTTCTTTTTCTTCAAGAGTCACCGTCTTACTTTCACGACGCTTTCTCTAATCCCCCTTCTTCATGATTCTAACACCCTTCATGGCGGCAAATTACTTCTGAGGATCTTTGAAAAGCACCGGGTGTGGAGAGCGTGCTACAGGGAAGCCAAGGGTGCTCCCCTCACCCCATTCCCAGCGACTCTGTTCCCTAACAGAGTCTGTGTAGCGAGTCAAGAAGATTCCATTAGCCAAATAGGTGTGGCTGCCAGCACGAATGTTCCAAAGAAAATAAATGAAAACCTGTCTGCTTGGCACTGTTTGCATGGGCAGTCTCTGAGTCCCGGGGCCGGGGCTGTCTCTGCTCAGGGTTAGCACCTATGAACAAACTTCCACTGGAAGGCTCAAGCTATTTCCCGCAGTGATCATTTGTGGCTCAAAATCGACAGTATTTTGTAGTGCCTTCCAAACGCACTAAGAAGCTGAACAATTGAGAGGGTGCATTGACTCCACGGGACCACTGGCTTACCAGTCTGAGTGCCGAAAGTAATCACAGCAGCAATAGCAATCGGTGTTTCTAAATGTGACCTATTGGCAGATCCCGCTTTCAATAGGTCCATCTCAAGTCAGTTTGAAGGCATGGAAAAAGCCCACCAATTCCACTGCCCGTTAGTAATTTCAACTCATCGGGTCCCGAGCAAGCAGAGTCGAACTCGCCCATCACGGCCCCAATCAGAAGTCTGCTCTGGGATGGCTGGTGGGTCCCCCTGCTTTTAGATAGCAGTTGAGGCTTTCACCACTGCGCCCCTGGGACCCCTAGTGAACAAAGATACGACATGAAATCACCCATGCCAGTCCTTTTTGTACAAGAGTGGAGTTCTCTTGTTAGAAACTGAGAGCTCCAAAGCTGTAGCCTCGAAAGGGCTGATGTGTCTTCAAAGCCCCCATTCTCCCTCCCATACTGTTCCCTGTTTGTCAGATGAAAAGCCCCGCTTCTCTTAGCTTACTCTCCAAGAAAAGCCGCGAAGTGCAGGGGGTACGATTCAAGGTTCTGCCTTACACCTGGGTTCAAATCTGAGCTCTGCCACCCAGCATATGTGTCCTTGAGAAAGTTATCTGTCTTCTATTAGCCTGTATTTCAGCAACCGCAGGGTGGCTGTCTGCGCAGACGAAGCACAGCCACACACATGGAATCTGCCCCGGCGGACCCTCAGTCAAGGTAGGGAATAGAGAGTCGGAGGCAGTGTTGGCTTAGGTGCCACCAAGTTCATTCTGATGTCAGTGCACGACAGCACAAAGCGTTTTCTGTCCTCCGCCAGCCTCGTCCTCATTGCCTTTGTAAGGCTGTTGTTGTAGTCACTTTATCCATCCTCTGGCCGAGAATCTCCTCCTTTTTGCTCACCCTCTAAGTTTACCGAGACTGGTCTCTTGGTTTCTGAGATCTTCCTTCAGGGACGGGTTCCTCCTGGCAATGATGCCCAAAAGTGTGACATAAAACATCCCCGTCCTTACTTCTCAGGAGCATCCGACTGTACTTTACCCAAGACAGGTTTGTTTGTTCTTCTGGAATCTGCAGTCCTTGCATGGTCTTCACTGACACAGCTCCAACGCGCCAGGTCTTCTCTGGTTTTCCTTATTCCTTGCTCAGCTCTTACGAGGTGATTTTATGAGGGGATAGAGAACAGCAGAGCATGTGCCAGGCACACTTTGTTGACCAAAGGGACATCTTTGTTATCGAAGCAAACAAGCAACAAAAGATGAAGTCACTGCCCTGCAGTGGAGGCCGACTCATAGTGACCCTGGAGTACAGGGTGGACCTGCCCCTGGGAGTCTCTGAGACTGACTCTTTATGGGAGTAGAAAGCCCCGTGGAGCGGTGGATGGCTTAGAACTGCTGACCTTGCACCTAACAGCTCAATGCGTGACCCCTATGTCACCAGGGCCCCTCCTTTGTCATTCCGCACTCTCCAAGGGTCTTTGGACAGCCGATTCCCCCAATGCAATATGCCATTTGGTTTCTTAACTGCTGTTTCCATGGATGTGGATTGTGGATTGAAGCAAAATTCAATCCTTGGAAACTTGAATGTTTCTCCATTTATAATGATGCCTTGCGATGTGGTCAGATGATTTTAAAAGCACAGACTTTAGAATCAGCTGGGCGTGACCCAGTGGTGTGACCACAGATAAGTAAGTCACTTTAACTTTCCAAGTCTCGTTTTACACCCTTGAAAATGATTATGATGATAATGCCGTCTACAGTGTGTTCTAAAGGAATCTACCAGCTCTCAGGATGCTGGAGCATCATGCTCAGAAGAAAGAAGCCAAGGTAGATGTGGAGACCCCCTGAGCAGGTTAACAGAGTCTTCAACATTGTCCAGGCTACATCATGGGACAACGAGTTTCTCGCTCCATCAAAAACATATGTGAACCGTTGGTTTGTTATCACATACAAGTACAGTTTTAGTGAAAAATGATTTTTAAGTAGGTGCAGTGGTACATGGACAGGGAGTTTCCGTAAACTCCAGCTGGATTCTGAAGAGAACATGAAGTGAGGGTGATCACTGTTGAGATCAGGGGGACCTTGGCTGAAATCAAATGATCCCAGAAAGATGCTTCCTGGTGTTTTGTTGGTGTTGGAAAGTCCTTTGTCTGTGTGGATCATAGCAAGCGATGCTAATGGGAACTCGGACACTTCCTGGTGCTTAGGCAGTACTTGTACATGGAGCAAGAGGCGGTAGACTGAAGAGAACGAGAGAATAATGCGTGGTTTAAAATTCAGAAAGCGTGTGTGTCAGGATTGTCTCCTTCACCCAATACTTAGTCAATCTGTATGCTGAACAGGAATTCCAGGAGGAGATAAGAAAGAATTGAGGCAGAATCAAAATTTACAGAGAGAATGACTCAGAATCTTGCAAAACTGTTGAAAGGTAGCAAGCCTCCAAATTTAAAAATCTCTGTAAATTCCAAACGACATAAAGAAAATCAAGCCAAAACAAAATATCCCTAAATTAGGCTCATTATAATGTAACCACGACAATCCAAAGATAATGAGGAAATCATTGACAGAAGTCACACAAAAAAAGTCAACTTCACTGCCATCAGAGTTGATGTTGACTCATAGGCAGAGTAAGCACGACATAGTCTCAGAAGAAGACAAACGAAATTGATGACTGACTTCTCAATTGATAGATAGTAGAAAGTACTTTTAACATGCTTACTGGAAATAAGTGAGTTTTTTATGTCCAGCAAAAATATCCTTCATAGGAACAGGTTACAAATGAAGTACTTCCCTTGGGTATAAAATGTAAGGGAGAACCAAAACCCTTAGTAATCTAAATAAGTGTTTTTTGGTTATTTTACAGTAACATTTATACAAATGAAAATTAATGAAAAGATCCATAATAAAATTTTTAGATTTACTTTCTCTATTAGTTATGTCTTTTTTATGAACAGAAGGTATGACTCTTCATAAGAAATTCTTATAGATCAATATTATACCATTGATCAATTTTCTTTCTGTGATGGAGATTGTGGATCCTATATTAAGTAACCCTTGTTTTGTGAGAATACTTTGTTTCCTTCTCAAGGCATAATTATTTTATCTTTCACATTTAAATTTTCAATATATCTGAGATTGTTTCACGGAGGTAGTTTGAGATAGTGGTCAAGAAGAAAATTCTCATGTGAACATCTAATTAAGTCAACACAATTTATGGAAATAAATATCTTAGAGCAAAATATACTAATGATTATAAATTAACTGTAATGTGGGTATGTTTCTGAAACTTTCTAATCTGTTTCATTTATCAATTTGTCTATTGCAGCATGGATTAATATAGCCAGTGGCTATTTTAAAGGATGTAGACTTATGTAGTAAGTGTTGACAGCTGGTCGTTTATATTCTGAATGTGTAGATCTATTGAGAGAGACTTGACATATTTGCCATGTTAAACTTTACTGTTCATGGGCATATTGTATTTCTTTACTTATTTAGGACTTATTTTTTTGCAGCGGTGTTTGTAGTTTTCAGTAGAGAGCTATTACACATCTTTCATTTAGTTTAGTCCTAGGTATCCCTGCTTTTTGAGCCTGTTGTAAATGATATGTATTTTTTCATTTATTATGTACACATAGAAAGAAAATTCATATCGACCTTAGTGACTTTGCTGAATTTTGTTATTCAGTCTAAGAAATTCTTCTATATATTTTCAGATACGATCATGCCCTCTTCAAACGCTGACTTTCATTTTTTCCCTTTCTCACCCTTAGCCCCTTTATATGTGTCTGTTAGCTTATTGCACTGACTAGGGTCTTTTTAACACAGGGGTCAGCAAACTTTTGAGACTGAAGAGCCAGTCTTCTCCCTCACAATAACTTAAACATGATTTGAGAGCCATAAATACATTTCTGCAAATGAATGGGATCACCACGATCGGAATAAGATTCTTCAAAGTTTTCTTCAGAGCGACATGGGCATCCCAGGGATTGACTTCTCTCCAGGTAGTATAAGTTCCCTTATGTGGTTTCTTCTGCGTAAGCTGGCAAATCCAAGATGGTCTCTCGAACATTTGTTAAGGGTGGTGGGCTGTTAAATTGGGCATCTCTTTTTTCTCTCATGAGATATCTTGTCATTCAGTAAGACTGACTTCCTTAAGAGTCAGGACAGGCTGAGCCCTGGTGTCGTAGTGGTTGAGTGCGGGACTGCGGCCCACTGGCTTGGTGGTTCAAATCCAGCAGCAG
>PVJH01027074.1:0-29176 GCA_004026705.1 Nesogale talazaci | reverse complement strand
TTTTCCAGTATCATAATTCAAATACATTTGCCCTGTGATCATCCTTATTCAATGCCCAGCTTTCACATGTCCGTGAGGCTATAGAAAATACCGTGGCTTGGATCTGGTTCACTTTACTTTTCAACATAATACTTTTTCTCTTCAACGCTTTGAAAAGGGCCTATGTATAAGGGTTGGCCAAGGTAATATCTCATTTGATTTCTTTCCTACTGCCTCCATAAGCTTTTATTATGAATCCAAGCAAAATGAAATTCTTGATAGCTTTAATCTTTTCTTTATTTATCATGATGTTGCCTATTGGTCCAGCTGTGAGAATTTTCACTTTCTTTACATTGAGTTGTAATTAATACTGAAGACTGATTTTTATTAGCAAGTGCTCCCAGTTCTCCAGCAAGCGAGAGGTTTTGTCATGTGTATGTCATATATAGTTAATAAGCCTTCTTCCAATACTGATGCTGCTGTCTTCTGCACTGCATCCAGCCTGTCAGGTTATTTGTTCGGCATATAGATTAACTCAGCATTGTGAAAAGATAAAACTCTGAAGCTCACCGTTACTGATTTTAAGTCATGCGTCATTGACTTAAACTATTCATTTGTTCTATTTGAGCAATTGCTTCTTAGACTGTGTACAGGTTCACATGAACATAATGAAGTGTTCTGGAATTCCCATGTTCCTCATTGCTATCCATAGCTTGTTATGATCTATACAGGTAAATTCCTTTACACAGTCAGTAAAACACATGTTACCCACTTTCTGATATTCCCTGCTTTAAGCAAAGATCCATCTGACATCAGAAATTATTTCATTCTTTCTGTGCCCTCTTCTGAATCTGGCTTTAATTTCTGGCAGCTTCCAGGTTTGCTATATGGGCTGGAAATGTTTAAGTGGCCAATAGTAAGATCTTAGATTGCCATAAAGCATTTGTTAGTAGAATTATCGAAATCAAAGGTTATTCTGATGATAGCTTACAAGGAAGTGAGAAGAACTATAAAGAAAGTGTTTCTTTGTCTGAGAGAATACTATGGGACCATGAGTGTAATGTTTCTACAAATGTGGATGTAAAATGTACCTCTTATGAAGCTCTAAAAGAATATTATACACATGTAATTGAGCAATTAAGGAAAGATGTTTCTTTTATGCAGTGGCAAGGAATGTGTCTAGATAATGTTCAAATGTTGGAAAAAGACAGAAGTTGTAAGTGATGAGCTTGTATATCAGGTTTATGAAATTTCTTAATAAAATCTTAAATAGGCCATTTGGTTTCTCCTTTCTGCTTATTATAAATAAAAAGGAAAGTGATGAGCTTAAAACTGAACTGTGTAATACTAAAATAAAAATCAAAGAGAGGATCATATGGCTGGCCCCACTGTGAAAATGGCTTCCCTCGCTGACCCAAGGCTCTTTGGGGTCAACAATGGAGAAACAGGGTCAAGACTTTACCCTGTACGACTCAGCCACAACATGTCAGAGCACTAAGGGTGTGCAACAGAGCATGGAGTTCTCAACGGAGTGTGAAGATATGCTGTGGCATCCCATCTGACCGAGCTGGGAGAAACTCCTGGAGGTCAACGAACAGACCTTGAACTATTTACAGGTCTTCATATTATTATTTTTATTGGGGTTATCATTGCTTTATTTTTTGTTTGTTTGCTTCATCTTAGGATGCCTTTTTTCCGTCCTTATTGTTATCTCTGCAGGTCTATCTAGACAAGACAGGCTGGATGAACAGTCTGGAGGTGAAAAGGATGGGACTGATGGTTCCCGAGGAGACATGGGAGTTGGGGAGGAGGGGAAAGGAGGTGGTGTTGATAGGCTCAGAGATAAGGCAACAACAATTGATTCAAAATCAGGACAGGGTAGATGTGTTTGCTTGCTTTTTCACTTACTTAGTGTCTGGTATCTGCTCTTTCCCTCCAAATTCTATCATTTTAATAGAAATATCTACTTTGTGACTAATATTCTATTGCAATTTAGAGGCAGATAACTTGTTTTTCTAAATGCCAGAAGTTCACAAATTTCTCCCAAGATCGAAGACACTGAGACTCTTATGGATATTTAATATAGATGACTCAAAAGACGAGATTTTGAACTTGGAATTAATTGAAGACATTTGAGAAGATGTGATAAGATGCATGCATTTTAAGTTCAAGAAGAACATAAATTCTGAGGGGCCATGGGGTCAAGAAAGTGATCGATTCAGTTGTGTCCTCTCTCTCACCCAGTCTGCTGATCCCAAAATGCTACCAGTTCTAAACTCTTTTATCTGTAGTTGTAAATCTAATTTGGAAATGGGTTGTTTTTGTTACATTTCTGATGAGGTGTAGTGTAGGGTGTATCTTGAGTCAATGTCTCCTAAGATAAAAATATACTAAGTAAAAGTAGCAAGACCCTTTCCGCATGTATTCTGATGTACATACTGTCAGGGATAGGATAATAGCCATATGCCTACAAAATAGACAAGCGAAATTGACTACCAACCAACAATGCCAAAAATGAGGAATTTGAAAATATTTATCATTTTCTGCCATCTAGAACTGGGCCAATATAAACTCAAGATGTATTGATAGTTAGCTGTGATTGGAATGCAAAATTTTAAGCAAAGAAGAGGCTCAGAAGTTTAAAAATAGGGCCTTGTATTGATAAACAGCACTAGAAACCACAGAATAGATTTTTCCAAGACTATTGAGCTATTAATGGAAAATACATTTTCAACAACATATATCGTGACCATGCACATGAACATTGCTAAGTGATCTTGGTATATGAAGTATACAAAATCATATCGACCACTTCTGTGAAGGGATATTATAGAAATACTTGATATCATCAGAACAAGGACAAGGTTCAACAGGGAGCAAACCATTAATTACTCATTCAAAAGTTAAAAATGAAGAAAACGAAAATCCAGGACCGCCAAGGTCATAACATGAGTGATGTAGTTTTACTGTCTTTTACACTTGTTGCACAACAGCTTCCTCATGATTTTTCCAAGTATTCTTCTAAGTACACTATGCTATCTTTTGTAGAAAATGTAGAACAGCAACTGAAACACAAAAATATGTGGAAAATAACAAACAAAAAACTCACAGGATGAAGAGTGTGGTTGGCAAACAAAGGTTGTTTCACAATGAGTACAAATATATATACACACACACATATACATATACATGTACACACATATAACACATATGTTCTGAATCTAACCTCTAACAACCAATCAGTTGAGGGTTACCTTACCTTACCCCAAATCATCAGACACTCCTAAAAGAGTGATTAGCCAACCTTACTGTCTCAGGAAAGATGATTACATGCTGTTGGCAAGTAAACTGGAATAACATGCCACCAGGAAGAACATACTTGGCAATATCAATATAGAACCCAGAGGAGAATACACCCAATATTATGTTCCTAAAGGGACACTTTCAGCATAGTTTCCATCCAGGCCTTCATGATCAAGTCATATGCTAGATTCACTTGAGATTTTAGGCTGTCCTTTCAAGCCACACAAAATCCTTTAAGGCTACACCAGAAGGATCTGATTTGAAAACCCCACTAAATGGACTATTTCTTAATCTTGCCTTTAACCAATTTAAGAAATTGATAATACTCACTACGATTTGAGGTTGAAATGTTCCAATTTGAGAAGGAAGAGATGAACACTATCCCAAATTGATGGGCTTGGTGGTCGTTGGACTATGGTTAGGATCGCTTGCCTTGAGGGTTTCCAATGAAGGGTGACCTGGGAGTACCATATATTTACTGTTGATCTGCTCCATTTCCCTTTTGCATGACATGTATTCTTCTTACAGGCCTAGTTTTTTCTTTGAGAATGCTATGGAAAGTTTTGCCCTAACCCCAAACTTCATTGTTTGCATAAACAGCGTCCAGACATTTAAGCTTAAATTTATATGAATCAAAAGTTCATGAATTCTGTTCTGAAAAGATGCTGTATGCATGAATTCTATACCAAGATGAGGCTTCCTACTCTCATAAAGCATTGCAGTATTGGAAATCCACAGAGACAGTTCTATCCTATCCTATAAGGGTGCTATGAGTTGTAATCTTCTGATGGCAGTGAGTCTGAATTTTGATCCACAAAATTACTTTATGCCTCATGGGGATAATTTATAATATTTAGTATTATAAAATTATCATTATGTCTGTAGAGTAACCAGGGGTTTATACCATAGAGATGAATGGACTTTGGGCTCACACTTAATCATAGTCATAATCTAAAGCAATTAGTTCCTATAATATGGCCCCACTCAATAGGTGCCTTTATGAAGAGGTGGCTGAAGACATGGGTTCCATATCAAAGTGTGTGATGAAATCAGATGATGCCCAGCTCTCAAGAAGAATAGCATCTGAGATCTTAAAAAAGTAAGCCAGAAAAGTGATGCATCAAGGCAAAACCCCACTGAATAGTCCAGGAATGGGACTCACTCTGCTTTCAGACATAACAAATTGTAAAGTCAATTATAGGTTAAGATGTAATGATGTATAATTTGAGTTCCTTTTTGACTCATTTTAAATTGTTTTTGTTTTTAATATTGTCTGAAATCTTCACTACTGAGGGTTTCCTGTATGTTATTTCATTGTTGTTGTTTGCTTACTTGCTTGCTTCCTGTTTATGTTTTTATGATTTTTTGGCATGGAATCCAGGATGTGTAAATACATAGAGACAATAACTGAGTTAATAATTACCTGTGGCATGGCAGGGGAGATGAGGAGCTAACAAAAGTGAGTGTGAGAAAGAAGAAAATATTCTGAAATTGATAGTCATGATGTTTGCACAACTCTTCTCAATGTGTCTGAACAATTAATTGTATGATAAGTGAACCATTTGCCAATAAAACTATTATTTTTGAAATAAAATTTAGTCAATATTAAAAGTACAAATATCCTGAGACTAAGACTATAAGGATAAACACCAAGATAAAGACCTGAATATATGCCTATCAAAAGACTTAGAGATTCCCAAAGGAAAGAAGGCACAGGTAAGAAAGTGAAATGGTGGGCTACAAGGTTGACAGGTATTGAGTCAAAGGGGAATGGGGTTCCATAAGAGACAGAAGAGAAATCCAGGATAGGGTGTGGTGGGGTGGGGGACTGAAAAAGAAACGTGGTGGGTATTGATGAGTAATTTAAACAGTTAAATGTAGAATTGATGGTCTGAAATGTAAATCCCTCCACTTAATTCACAAAAAAAGTGGCAATCATATACTTTTGCAAATGCTTTAACAATTGAAATGTGATATGTGAGTTATACATCAAAACTTTAAAATTTTCACTAAAAACTTTTTCCAAATTTGATAAAAAGTATAATTCACAGGTCTAGAAAGATTTGCAAACTCCAAACAAAAGAAAACACAACAGGCAAAAATCACAATAAAAATGTGCACAACTAATGATACATGCTAATGCATGTTAGGTCTCGTATTGTTAATGTCTGATACCATTGCCTCATAGAGACCGTCGATACAACAGAATGAAATGCCATCTGTCCTGTGCTTTCCTCATAATTTTTGCTATGCTTGAGTGTATTGTTGCAGCCACTGCGTAAATCCACTTCTTCAAGGATTTGCTTATTTTTTGCTGTCCCTCAAATTTACTAAGCATGATGACCTTCTCCAGGCACTGCTTCCCCCTGAAAATGTCCAGTGTTTGTTGTGCAAAGTTTCATCATAAGGAGCATTCTGGCTGTACTTCTGATACTGATCTATCTGTTTTTTGGTAGGCTATTGTGATAGGTTGGCTTGTTGTGCCAACATGGCCAAAGAAGAGGGAGGTTTGCTGTGACAACATGGCCAATGAACACATGTAAGAACAATTGAAGAGCAGATATATAAATGGCTTGGCAATCCTCACCCTGGTTCTCTTGCTCTTGGATCTTTGGACCAGTGGGCTGCCCAGTTTGTCCTGTGCCTTGATCTCCAAGCTACACTACCCATGGAACACCTAATCCATGGACTGTGTTACTGTGAGTTGAGGTTCCTTTAAAGTCCCACTTCGCTATGCTCCAGGAATATACCTCCCTTGAGCTGGGAATCGTTGGACACTGTTATCTGGCTGACTCTTGGTGACCTGCTTTGCTGTTTACTGCTTGTGGCCGGGTAGCCTGAATTGCTCTACAGAGGACTACTCGGTGGCCCTCAAGTCTCGAAGGACTGCCAGTGTACTAGGTGTCTCGTGCAAGTGAGTTGCACCAAGCCATTTGTACTGTTTTATAGATTAGTTAACTGTTTATTTTTTATTTTACATATCTTTCTATCTATATAGATATATATATAGAATCATTAGTGTCCTGGTTTTGTTTCTCTAGAGAACCCTGTCTAACACAGCTATGGATTTTTCATATTATTTTTCCTGCACCATAATTCAAATGTATAAACTCTTCTTCAGTTTCTTACTCAATATCCACCTTCACATGCATATGAGGTCACTCACTGAACATACCCTGGCTTGGGTCATGCCTACCTTCAGCATGGCATCTTTAATCTTCAACATTTTAAAGAGATCTTGGGCAGAGATTTACCAATTCTGGAATACAAATTGTTTTATCCTGGACATAGCTCATTGTTCAGTGTGTCAAGTAAATTTTGCCTCATGTGATGAAATAGAACCATCCAGAGGAGCTTCTATGCTATAATTTTGATTGGAGTAGAGGACTAAGTTTTTCTCCCAGGGACTCATTGAGTGGGTCTGAAATACCAACTTTTTGGTTAGCTGTGGATGAGCTCTTTAGAACTCATTCAGCTGTTTTAAAGATAAAACAACATCTGTCTTTAGTTGGATACAGATTTTTATCCCAATTTCATCAATTATTAATAGAAAGCAACTATTTAGTTATCAACAGTAAAAACCATTCTTCTCAACAAAACCAGGGGTGAAATACTTCCTCCTTTAAGAAAATGAATTTGAACATTTAACATAGTGTCTGGATCATACCAGCTTCTCAACAGATGCTAACCATCAGTGCTGATATTAACATCTTTAATGATGCAGTTTATGCTTATGAATAAAACTAAATCTCTTCATTAATGAGAGTTCTACATATTTATTTTGAGAAAATAAGTTATTTTTCAATTTAGGGCAGATATTTCAGAAGGCAGAAATATTTCTGAAGGATCATGTTCCTTTGAGTGATGGTTGTATCTCTCAGATTATGCACATGATATCACTTTGTATAAACTTTAAGAATGAGTAGACTTTCATATAGTCTTAGTCTGATGTCATTTGGGTTACTACAATTTCATTGGTAATTTAAATATTCATGAAATATACTAATTATTTGTACAAAAAGTAAACTAAGGAGTTTTTCCATGTCTTAGTTGATTTATTGAAACCTACAAGCATAGGTTCAACTGATACACAAACAGAAATTAAAATTGAGAGTTGCCATTCTTTAGAAACAGATTTTTTTCCCAAACAAATGAATATTTTTTCTGTTCTTAAAAGTTTAGTGTTTCGCTGAAGACTTTGAATCAATTCTGATTCAGAGTGATTTTATGGGACAAAAAATACGGTTTCAGGTATTTTCATGGCTGTAAATCATTATAAAGTGACTACTACATCCTTCTGTGGCACACTGGTGGGTTCAAACCACTGACCTTGAAGTTAGCAGTCAAGCACTTAGTCACTGTTTTCCAGGTCTCAGCATTCATTCATTCATTCATTCACATG
Organism: Nesogale talazaci; assembly: GCA_004026705.1. Classification (NCBI taxonomy): domain Eukaryota; kingdom Metazoa; phylum Chordata; class Mammalia; order Afrosoricida; family Tenrecidae; genus Nesogale; species Nesogale talazaci. The sequence goes on along the minus strand of PVJH01027074.1, from coordinate 21,492 downwards.
TATTTACTAAATACTTTGTGTGTGCCTGGTTTTGTTTTGGGTATTGTGACAGTTGTGCAATCCTCTGTTAATATGAGCAAAGGGGTGGAGTCTTGCCTGTCAATCAGGTCATAGCCAATGAAGCCTCTGTGTGGGCATGGACTTCTCCTGAAGATTTTAGCAACTTTTGTCTTCCTCCCTGAAGGAAGGAGATTCCTGTTGGCAAACCACCTGGAGTTACACTGATGGAGCCAGGGCCCAGGAGATGGAGGAACCATGCAGGGACCCATACCAGCACTGGGATGCTTCCACCACAACTGGACCCACAAGATTTTCCACCCACTGGCCTGTGATTTTCCTGCTCTTGGCATCATTACATGTGTTGTGTGAATCTGAAGAGGAATTGATAGACTGGTATCAGACATATGGACTAAAAATGGACTTAGTGAATTTGATCTGGACTAGGCTGGGAGGTTTTCTCAATATACAATTACTCTTTGATATAAAGCTCTTCCTTCTACAAGTATGAGTGTCTCTGGGTTTGTTTCTCTAGTCCACCCTGGCTAACACAGATATTGAATATAAAAGGGAGTCACTTTAAAACAGAATCACTGACCTCTTAGAGCATAATTTATAAAAAAGAAGAAAGACAATAAACACTATATATGTACATGGAGATATATATGTACATATAGTGAGCGATACACATTGAGAAGAAAATAAAGTTAGGGGAAGAGAGAATAACTAAGAGTGCTACATCCTGGCCAAGAGAGAACGTGAAGTCTGAAAGGATAAATTAAGTGGATTTTATGGTGCAGACATCTGAGGAAAAAATGCAAAAAGACCTGGGCTTATGAAGTTCTTTTTACTTTTAGCAAACACATGACTAGAAGAAGAGGAACAGACTGAGATGTACAATTAGAAAAAAATGGATATCTGTCTAATATAAATTTGGGGGGCTGCATCTATACACATGCCATCACTGAAATTGTGGTGACTTGGACTCAGTGTACCTCTCTGAGTCAGCATGATCATATACCAAGAGAGACTCATTGTCAAAGGAAGTAGCCATCTTCTCATGCATTACTCTCCCAAAGAGACCCTGGAAGGATAAAATTTTTCATTTCTTAAGGATACATGCTCGATACTTCCATGCTGCTAGAAAAACTAGCAATCCAAATGTAAAATAACGGAGGAATCCATTTTGAATGGATTTCCAATGCACAAAAACTTGGGAAGGGCTTCTCAACTGCAGGTAGTCCTGCAATTCTGTGTACACACAGGTATTCGTCTTCATCTACCTGTCCCCGCCCCCCACTCTGCTCACTATCTTCTTCCTTTTTGCCTAATAATACATTGATCAACTCTCCTGAAAAAGAACATGAGAATATGAAAGATGATGATACATTATAAAAATAAACAAGAAAACTAGAAAAAAACAAGGTAAGAATGATAAAGGAAGATTGGTTATGGATCTTGCATTTTCTTTAATCTAAGCATTTACCATGAAGGAGTAACTGTGGCAGCAATGACTGACTGTCAATTGTGTGGTCAGAGTTATTTGCTTCTATCCCTAGCAATTAATTCCATATAAGGTCACATATCAGTTATCTAGGGCTATTATATCAGTTATGTAGGGTTATTAAAATGGAAAAATCACAATAGATTGCTTTATCAATTTATGAGCTCATGGTGCAGGGGGCTAGAAGGTGAATTCGAAGTGACAGTTCTAGGGGCCAACTGTGTTGTCCCAACATTTGGGAGAAAGACACTCTTCAGCATTGGGACACCTAGCATTTCTTGGAACTCTTCATGCATCTCGGCATCATTCTTCACCTGAATATAGGAGGATTCTAGCACAGGAAGCTGTGGCCAAAGAACGCCTTCCACTCCTGACTCTTCTTTCTTAGTGATATCACACTCTCTTGATGTCCTTCTCTCTCTTCATCCTACATAAAACGAAAGAAGGTGATGACTCACCAAAACACCAAATTCCCTGCTATGGAGTCAGTCCTGACCAATACGACCCTATAGGCTAGGGTAGAATTGCCCTTGTAGATTTCAAAAAGTAACTTTCTGAGTGGAAAACTTCATCTGTCTTCCAGGGAATGGCTGGTGGTTTTCCATTGATGCTTTTGGGGTTAGCAGTCCAATTAATTATCCACTACACTATCAGAGTTCCTCTGTGCAAGCTGATAGCAGTACCCCAGGAAAACTCCCTTTACATCTGATTAAGCCTACAATGGCATTGTCAGTGATGTAAATCACTCACAAGGTGCAACGTTGGCAGAGTAGTTAGGCTGCACTCTACAAGGTCAGCAATTCGAAACCCCCAGCAGCTATACTGTGGGAGAAAGATGGTGCTTTCTAGTCCTGTAAAAAGTTACATTTCGTGTGATTAAAAACAAAACAAAACAAAACAAAAGTTACATTTCTTGAATCTCATAAGGGCAGTTCTACTCTGTCGTATAGGATCATAATGGGTCGACATCAACTTAATGGCAAACAGTCTGATTTTGGTTCAAAAACCTAGCCTTAATCATTTTACAAATGATTGTCACATCACATCAGATCATATCATGAGAGATGATTGCACACATAACTGCCAAATTACAGCATTAAATTCTTGCCAAATAACTGAGATTCAAGGTCCAGCCAAGTTAACATAATTTGGGGGGAACATGATTCAATCCATGACAAGCCAGTGTTATAATCCCTATTCAATGCTGACCATCAACCATGGATATTTATGCTTTGTTTAATTTATAAAGCAATTCTACTTGCATAATGCCACTCGATCCTCACTACAATTCTATGGGGTTGCCATTTCTACGTCAGAAAACAAAGGGTCTTTCTAGTCACCTGACTAAAGCCCTAGCAAATAAGAGGTAGACAGAGATTTGAGTTTATTTTATCTGGCTACTTTGTCCTCTAAACCACAAGTGCCTCCCAACAGCCATTCTGAGACCCAGGACATCATAGCAGGACTGTCCTGATGTCTTTGCCTATGTGGTAGTTGTGTGTGAACAGAGCATCACCATTCATACAGCTTTTAACATAGTACTAGTGCTGCTCATGCCAGATCCCTTTTTCACACAGAACAGATGCCTTGTATGGATGTCTGCCCAGTGGTATCCCAGATGACGAAGGACGTCTACATCAAGAAAATCCTCCTACCAGGAGAGGTGGCAAAAATAAATGCAGAGAAGGAGCTTGACACAGGTCTTTGTGCTCCTTTCAAATGCCATTCACAGACACAATCTTTACTCAGCACAAGAGTGGAAATGTCCCCAGAACAATGCAAATAAAGCAATGAGGTCACTGACATGGAAAGAATAGCAATAGGATCCTAATGGCTCTGAAATAACATATAATTATAGAAAGAAATTCAGTCTCAAATCATGTTCACCAGCTTGGTGAAGACACTCACTGTCATAAAATCACCAGACTATTTCTTAGCACATCCATTCCCTGGCAGCAAGGGGAGGAGGGTAGAGAGGAGTCTGGCCAGTCACTTGCTTCTGGACACACAGATTCTCTTCTCCATAAACAGGCCAGCATACTAAGTACGATGAGATTGCTGATTATCCACAACAAAAACAAACAAAACCCATGGTTATCCAGTTGATTCCAAAACAAAGAAGCCATATGGAATAGACTATAACTATCTCATGGACTTTCCAAGGTTGTAAAGCAGTACCAAAATAAACTGCTATATTTTCTCCTCCCATGGAGCAACCGTTGAAATTGTACTGCCCACCTTTTGCTTAGAAGCTGAGCACTTCCGCATATGCTCATTTCCTTTTATGCTGAACCCACAGTAATCAGGTAGGAACACAGGGTTGATGGCACTTTGATCTCTTTTCCATAACTGAATCAACTCTGGTGTCCATTTGTTTCTTAGGCACTAAAATTAATCATTAAAATGAACAATCCTAAATGAGGTTTGTAGTCTCTGTATAATCAAGGTCCAACTTTTTGGGGTCTCAGCAGTTCTGAAAGCATGTCACTGCCAGCTATCAATGAGGATTATTGCCTCCCAAGCTCAACAGAAGCCTTCTGTTGAAGGCTCCCAAGCTCAACAGAAGCTGTCTGTGTTGCTCCTGTGATTTTCTCTTCTTCCCTCAGCTCATGTTAAATATTCCTTCCAAGCACTATTCTAGCCCACTCCCCATTCCAGTCCATTATCCTCTTTACATACCCAGGCATTGTCAATATAAGCACTCATGCATTGCAGGACTGGTGACTGCTCACTCCTTTTGCCCCTACTAGAAAGGGGAGTGACCCTATTTGGGTCTGTCCTGCATCTGACTCCTCATATACACTGGAACAACTAAATGAGGTCCTAACGGTGACTGGCTAGCAGTCAGCCTGCACCAGACACCTGCTTCTCTTAATTCAAAGTTTTGCTGTCTCTCTTTGAAACATCTCAGGCTCTAAAACGAAAACACAAAACTTTGTGTAAGGAAGAACGGCAATTCTTATAGCTGGTGTTGACTGAGATACCACTTCCAGACTCACCATAGCAAAGTTTAACATTTATGGATTTATGACGTAGGCACTTTCTCTGACTCTTCCTCACTTTTGTGCAGCACACATGCATACATGCATGTATACATTTACATGCACAATTTTCTATGTACAATTTCACATGTGTACATGTACCCACATACCTATACATGTGCGCACACTTGTGTGTGCATGTGTACATACATTCCAGTCACATTTACATGCATTTTCATTTCTTATATAAGTGATCATCTTTTGTAAATACTTTGACCGTACAATGTTTCCAGGAGTGTCATTTCTAAATCCTCTCATTTAAACCGTCTTGAATTTGGGATCCTCTTTCCCAAAGCGAGACAAAAAATAACTACGCTGGTGAGTAAATTCACAGTGGGGAGAAAATATCAAGGCTGCCTCAACTTGTTGTTTGGTTCTCTCCTCCCACCATTGCCCAGTGGGTAAAAGCCCTTCCCCATAAAAATGGGACGATGAAAAAGAGATAAAGGACTCTCATTTCATACCTGACCTCAGTATTAGAGCCTCAACATTGTCTTCAGGCAAGAATCCTCCAACTGCAGGAATTTTTTTCCCCTTGAGTTGTTTCAGGACAGGATGGAGTGAGTGAGAGCAGATTTTCTGAAAGTGTTTTTTTTTTCTTTTTTCCTCTGTCATCCTTTTTATATGTCCACTCTAGCTTGGGGCTTTTGCATTGCAGTAGATTTCTCTCCACAACTCCCCTCCCCCACTCCACGACCGTCTTCTTCTCATGAGGTAGCTAAGTGTTCTTTAAGATGCAGCCCGTCCCCTCCAAGTATGTCATCATCAATGTCATCAAAATACCCTTATCCTGTGAGTTATGGGTGACTCAGAGGGATGGCATGAAATGGAAATTAAGTCGCATCTCTCCACAAGGGAGGTGATGACAAGAAGCTGGAGAAGGAGACAAAGTAGAGAATCCTAGAGAGGTACAAACAACTTTTTAAGTCCTTAACTCTGTTTATCACTTCAAGGGCTCTTCAAGAGCCACAGTGGAGGGAGAAGCAGCCCAGGAAGTTCCACTTGCCCACTCTGGATCTGAGCTCCCTATGTGTAGAAATTAGGTTAGCTTATGGAGATTTGATTTATTTATTAAGATAAAATGTAAAATTTTATCATCTGATCTCCCCTTTTACCTATTTTAAGGATAATTTTATTGGGGGGTTCATGCAACTCTTATTACAATCCAAACATACATCCATTGCGTCAAGCACATTTGTACATCTGTTGCCATCATCATTCTCAAAACATTTTCCTTCTACTTGAGTCTTGATATCATCTCCTCATTTTCCCCTCCCTCTCTGTCTCTCATGAATCCTTGATAATTTATAAAAAATTTTCATGTCTTACACTGACTTATGACTTTCTTCACCTACTTTTTTGTTGTCTATACTCTAGGTAGGAGGTTATATGTAGATCCTTATTATCAATTTCCCCTTTCTATCTCACCTTCCTTCCACCCTTCCAGTGTTGACCCTCTCACCACTGGTCCTGAAGGGATAATCTGTCCTGCATTCCCTGTGTTTCCAGTTCCTATATGTACCAGTGTACATCATCTGGTCTAGCCCTTTTTGTAAGGTAGGATTGGGATCATGATAGTGGGGGGGGGGGCGCACAATTAAAGAACTAGCAGAATGTTATACATTAAACCACTGCTACACTGCACCCTGACAGGCTCATCTTCTCTCCGCCACCCTTCTATAAAGTGATGTCCAGTTGCCTACAGATGGGGTTTCGGTCTCCACTCCTCATTCCCCCTCATTCACAGTGATATGATTTTTTTTCTTTGATGCCTGATATCTGTTCTTTCAGCACCTCATGATCACACAGGCTGCCGTGCTTCTTCCATGAGGACTTGGTTTCTTCTCAGCAAGATGGCTGCTTGTTTATCTTCAAGCCTTAAAGACTTAAGATGCTCTATCCTTTGAAATCTGGGCACCATCAGCTTTCTTCACCACGTTTGCCTATGCACCCGCTTTGTCTTCAGTGATCATGTCAAGAAGGAGAGCATCATGCAATCAGTTTATAGAGATTTTAGAGTCCCTTATTTTGACTTAGATATGAGCATCTCTTATAGTAATGAGGTACCTAAAATGATTAGAGTTTAAGACAAGCCCTAAGAAAGATGCTTGTTCTCCAAACCCAGGGAGGGTGGAGGGCAAGGTGAAGATGGCTAGACAGGACACCAAGGGACAGGGAAGAGGACTCCAGAGCAAACTCTGCATGTAGACAGCACGTGTGGGGAGCCTTGAGCAACCCACAGTGGAGCGAATAGCGCCTATGCGGATTTCAAGTCTGCCTGGTCTCCGTTCAGATTCTTCTCTATCTTGTAACCTTACAAAAATCTCATCTCCATTCAGATATCAGCTTTTCCATTTTACAGCGGAACCGGTTGGATGGGGTAACCTTTGAAGTTCCTTCAGGCCTGGGGCTGTCTTGGGGTCATGACAAGGGCTCTCAATTGCTGCCATCTTTCATACTGTCTCCACTTCTTCCTTATACCTTTCAATGCCCACAGCAGCTTCTTGGTCTGCTTCCACACATTCATCTCTAGATCTTGGGTCTACTCTGTTCTAAAGATCTGCAGGACTTCTCCAGTGTCTGCATTGCTCTGCTACTCAATTTAGCTATGTCAGTGTGTCTTCAACTTTGGGATCAGACCCAGGAGATATCCCTTCCCCCTTTCTTTCTGTTCACAAAAATGCAGTGGGAGCAGCAGGGTGTTCTGAGAAGTTTATGAGTCACCTATGGTTTTTGATAGGAAAATCAGGTGAAACATGGGTATCAAGCAGCAGGTTTAATTGGAAATAGAAGCCTGCCACATTACTCCAAAAATGGCAAGAGTAGCTCTGATGTGAAGGAGGCTACAGATAGGCAGTGAGGGGTGGGAGAGTATCATGTCGCCTCTTGATTGTCAAATTTGAAATGAGGTGCAGTGATGCCCTGTGGCCTTTGGTGCATGAGAGAAGTTTTTGACATGCTCCAGAAGGGGTGGTGGTGGTGGTGGTGGTGAGGGGGGAAACATGGAAGTGAGCTGTTTGAGTTGGTCAGGCACCATTTTGCATTCAGTTGAATCCATTATTCCTGCCATTTGGTGATAGGGGGTGGAGCTGAAGGACTCATCTTCTGTAACTGCTTCATGCCGTACAGGGGTGGTGATAGGCTTATAGCTGTTCTGTCTCAGCAGGATTAGGTAGAATGTTACGGGTTGATAGAATCCAGCCATATGCAACTCCACCTATGTCTTATTGGTGAAGGCACACATGCCAAAAAAAAATTGAAAACAGCAGAGCACACAAGGCCGAACACACAAAATGATGCTTATAAAACTGAGAGGCCCCTGAAGTGGCAGGAGCCATGGGAGCCAAGATTTCTAAAAGCCAAGGATGATTTTCATTGTGGATTTTTTAGCTCCTAACTCCTTAGGTGGCGTTGGATTGGGTCCTATATGTCTTTTACCTTTTGTGGAAAAATACAGGTTCCTCCTTTTTCTGCAGTGAGCAAACCCAGGTCTCTCCTATTTTGTAGTGCTATACCTGCTAGGGAATTAATTAGAGTGTGTTGCTTTAGAAGAAAAAAAAATTTTCCCCATATTAATGCTACAGCCTCTTGATAGTCTCTAGTAAAAATGAGTAACAGTTCCAATTCCTGCCACTCCAGTTCCCAGATGTACCGCACATCCCAATGAATATTGGGCTACAACTGCTCTTCCTTGTTCACAGAAACATTTTGGAGGGGATTCAGATGTATATTTCAGGAGGGTGTTTTCTATGTTGTGTTCATCTGGGAAAGTTATGTCTGGAGTGAGAAAGATGGGGATGACTAGTCCTGTCCAGTTAGCTTGTAGGCATGTGTAGACAAAAGTACCACATTGGAAAAATATTCTGGGTGAGGCACTTTGAGCCTCAGCATTTTGCCAAAGGTGGGTCTGACTGCAAGAGTCATTAGAGACATTGCCTGTGGGTTGCAACTTTAGGGGCCAGCAGGCAGACAGTGTCCTGGTTGGAAAAGAGCGGTACTTTAATGGCCACTGGTCCGATGGTAGGGGATGCTTTAATTATCTTGATTATATTGGGTGTTATCCAGGAAGATGGATTTGGAGACACTGTATATTTCCTTTTTCTGAGGGAGAGGTTTGGTTACAAAGACTGTTTGGTTAAAAAGTTGGTGGAGACGGAATTGCTGCCTGAGAGTTGGTTTGTTGTGCCATTTGTCTGTATTTGGCTAACATTAAAGTTCACCTCCTAGTCATCGGTTCTGCCTTTTGGAAGACTGTGTTATTGGGGATGGGGTGGGTGTGCCTCAGCTCTATTTGAGGAGCTGACTGTAACAGAGCCAGTCTGATATCCACCCTTATATTGCCATCTACAAACCAGGTGTAGCTTACTCAACCCTGTTAGGTGGAATAAGGGTGAGTCAGAGATGTTAGGTAGCAGGTTGGTGAAGAAAGCAAGCATTTCAGTACAGGAGTGTTAGAGTGCAGTTGAAGATGTGGGAATAGAGTAGCTGGATTTAGTGGTGAGCAGGGTTGGCATGTAAACATGAGTTTTCAATAAAGGTGAGATGAACTATCTGTAGACTAAAAGGTGTAAGGGTTGACATCATACAGTGGGTGTCTCGGTCTCATAAATGAGAAGGGACCAACCGTAGATATTTTGGCCAAAGATAATTTTTAAGCTTTCTTGGACTAGGATTGCAGCTGCTGCCTGGGGCTGTAGGCATAGGGACCAACCCCTGATGTTTGAATCTAGCTGTTTAGATAGATAGGCCACAGAAAGGGAGGGTCCTATTTCCTGACCCAAAACTCTCACAGCCGTACCACAAGTTCTAGCCACACAGAGTGAAGGGGAGGGCTGGACTGGGGAGAGAAACAGACAGAGCTGAGTGCAAGGCCGATAGAAGTGTTTTGGCAGATAGTTAGAAAAGGCATGCCTTTTCTTTAGATGTTGCTGGGTCTGGAGGTTCAGTGAGATCCCCTTTTGCAGCTTCATAGGCAGGCTTAGCTAGCACACTTAAACTGGTAATTCACAGCCTGAGATTGCCCACGAGGCCTAGAGAGTGCAGTATCTCTGTGTTTGTAAAGGGAATTAGAAGTTGAATAGGAAGTAGTTTTCTTTCTACCGTGAGCTCGCTACAGTGTTTGGTGAGTTGGAACCCCAGGTAGATGACAGAGGGAAGGGGAATTTGGACTCTGGTAGGGAGGTCAGGGCACTCGAGTTATTGGAGGGGGGTTAGAGGCAAGATGTGGCTTGTAAAAGAAGCATCAAATTTGGAGCCTGGGGGAATCCCCAGTAATTGAAAAGTTACCACTGTTTTGAGTTTCGTATGAATATCTCTGACCTATATGAAGATGAGGCATTGTGGGATGACTAGAAAGAGGTATGAGAATTGTACATTATACAGGCTTCATCAGAGAAGCTGTGTAATGAGGGCTGGGAGATTATCCCTGAGACTCCCACAATAGTGGTGGGGGCTAAAGGAGTCCTTCCTGAATGTTCAGCTGGTGCTGAATAAGTACTCTCACCCCCGTCCCTCACATAGTGTCCAAAAAGAAAGAAATAGGCTTACCTGAGATAATGATGGGCTCGTGATGGGGGATCTCCATGGGGGCCATCAACCCTGGGCACCACCAGTCATCGTTGGCCAAGCCCAGAAGCCCTGACAATGAGGTGCCTTGGGCTGGTTGCTCTGGAGGTGCTGTGGAAGATATTACCCTTCCAGCCCTCAGGTGGAAAAGGCAATCAACTCCTCGTTTTCAGTGCGGACAAGCCTTCAGAGGAATATGAGAATTGGACCATTCCTGTGCCCAGTGTCCCATCCGGGAACATTTGAAGCAGAGTTCAAGTAGCTTACCCATTCGTAGCCTATTGTCTGTTGGTTTGGACTCACTCATAGCACCCTGACGGGCATTAGCCAGTGTCTGATATTTAACTTTGTCAATACAGGAAAGTGATGTCAACTGGTATAGAGGGATCAACCCTGGTGAACTTATGGAAAGTCTCCACAGGCAGAATAAAAGCTGGGCTGGATTTTCTCTTATGATTTCTCTAATCTTTTCATAACTGGTGCTTTATTTGCCATTTGTTGTAAGGCCACAATGAAGTGCATAACCATGTCAGTGTGAAGAGTGCAGTCCCTGGGATTAAGTTGCTAATTCCAGTTAGGGTTTGTCAGGGAAGTGCAGAGGAGCCCTCTGGTTTGTTCTGGTCCCCCTGGGCATGAATTTCATTGCCTTTCTGCTGGGTTGTTACCCAGATTCTCTCCCTTTCTTTGGGGGATAGAATAGTTGTAAGAATAATATAAATGCCATGCCAGGTAAGATCATAAGACTGAGCTATATGAACTCTATGTGTCCAGGTCAGAGGAAACAAATGCCAGGCATTTTCTAAGAGCTGAGAGGTCATGAAGAGAAAAGGGATTATATACTCCAACTTGTTCCTCAGTCCATACAACCTCACAAAGACGGAGAAGGGGGGCAAGATCTGAAGGAGGAATCTGCAGATATATGGAAGAGACTTTTGAGCAGGAACGTGTTAAATGGAAATAAATGTGGGGTGGAGAAATTTGTGGCAGAGGGGAGGGGGAAGATAGCGTAGAAGTGGCATCACTGGAAGGAAAGGTGGTGATGAAGAAGGGGGAGGGGACAATGGAGGAGAAGATGGTAGATCAGGAAATGGTGGGTTGGAAAGTGATGGATCAGAGGATGTGGAAGTAGCTGAAGGGGCCAAGGATGAGACTGGATGAGGACTTGGAAGAGGCGGAGGTAAAAGAGGAGGAGGAGTGATAGCTGGGGCAGGGGTGGGGTAGGGGGATTGACAGGTGTGGGTATAGGTGGAGGGGTATGTTCATGCGGATTGAAGGACCATTCATTATCTGGGAGAGGGAAATTCTCCTGAGCCAGAAAGAGTCGGGAAGTGTAGCAGTTTGGGCATAGGGAGGGGTGAGAGCAGAGGTGAAAAAGAGCCTTCACATAGGGAACTTCTAAGTACTTGCCATTACACTGACAAAATTATCAGGATCCTACAGGACTTTAAAATAGAAAGAGTCATTTTGTGTCAATATATAGTCTGTATTCAGGCCAAATCTGATTGCAGCCATGGATTAGGTGTTTAGGTCTAATGTATAAGAACAGACCCAGAGGTTTAAGATTAGCAAATAGGCACCCCCAGAGGCTCATTTTAGGGTGGTCTAGATTTGATACTCCCCATGGTTGGAGGCTGAGTTAAATTTGAGCTCCTGAAAATAGAGACAGGCACAAGGGGTGTCCCTGTTGAGTCTATCAGACTCCAGATCCTGTGAAGGGAGTACGGCGAAGGAAGTAGGTCGGAAGGCATCCCTTGCTGAGTGCAACCCATGCTCAGAACTCTAAGAGTCCACAGACCTGGTACCAGGATTTTGGGACAGGGGACTTTCTGAAAGCATGTGGAGAGATGGTGAAGGACCTGAGGAAGGGAATCCAGAATCAGTCAGTGTGTTGATGATGCAGGGTCTGTAAGGGGAAGCAGAGAAAGTCCCTGGAATATACTTACTTCATCAGGTCCAGAAGGGGGGCTGGGAGGCCTATCTACCAAAAAGAGGGTGGTTGCAATTCAGCAATGTGCCCTCCCAGGTTAGGGCACTGAGCAATCGAAAAATTGGGTCAAAAGGTAAATATCAAGTAAGAGGCTTTACTGGAAAGCAAAGTCTGCTGGGCTGCTTATCAAATGGTTAGCGTACCACCAATACAAAAGGGGCACAAACAGACTCTTGGGGTTAAGACTGGTAGCTTGGGGTGGGAGAGTTCCAGGTAGTTTCCTGATTGACAAGTTTGAATGAGGTGGGATGACAAAGCCTTTGACTTCAGTGTGCATGGGTGGCTTTTGGCATGAATGGGAAGGTGTGGCGATGTGGAGAAGGTGAATGGAAAGCATATGTGAATTGTTTAAAGTGGCCAGGTGCCATTTTGCACTTAGCTAAACCCAATAGTTATGTGTTTGGGGGCCAAAGAACAAGATATTAGGATGCTGGGTCTGGTAATAGATGATGATGAAACTATCAATTTTTTTTCATGAGTCTGTTGGATTGCATCATAAAAAATCAGAGAGGGGTTAGAATAGACACCTGGGCTCCTGCATCTTGGATTTCCTTAATGTGCAATTTCAGACTAATTTCCAATGGAATTACATGCCAATATCATGGAAAATACAGAGACAGCAGTAAGATCTCAGATTCCTCTTGTCCCCCTCACCTTCTGAGGAGATGGACACCATTACCCAATTTCATCTTTCTCCCCATGTCTAATTCCAGGTGCATGAAGCAGAAAGATAATCACCTAGGACCACTGCTGCTTCCAGAGATGGAAAACATCTATGACACTTGATTCTCATATAGTGAGTTCGTTCTTGTCTCTGTGACCTCAGGAAACCTCTCCCACACCTTCTATAAGTGTACCTACTCAACTAAGTACAGATACATGAGTAGAGACACATGTACACATTCTGCTTATGCTCACATGCAAATACAATAACTCAGTGTAATGCCCACCCAAAACAACCCAACCTAAGAACCCCACATATGTGCACATTAGCCCTTGGTGATCACCAAAAGTACCCTAGCAATTGTGGCCATTGAAGGAAAATGAGCTTGGATCTTGCTGCCTTGAGGACTTTGATTCAAGATTCCAATAATCTTGGCTTCCAGGACAATGGAGTAGTGGTTCAATGATAGAATTATCCCCAGCATATGTTATACATAGGTTTGATTTCCACCTGATGCAACTCACACACACCCATCATCTGTCTGTCACTGAAGGTTTGTGTGCTGCTATGACATTGAGAAATTTCAGTAGAGTTCCTATGCTATGGAAAACAAGGAAATTCTGGCAATCTATGCCTAAAATCAGCCTATGGAATACATTGGTTCAATGCATAGCTGATCGTGTGAATGGCATAGGACAGGACGACATTTTGTTCTGTTGTGCATGAGTTATGGTGTTGGCAAAGAATACTGGAAGTACTAGAGACTGCCAGAAGAACAAACAAGTGGATTTTAGAATCAGTACAACCATACAACTTTGTATCATATACTCTGGACATGTTATCACAAGAGACCAGTCCCTGGAAAAATGATATCATACTTTGTAAAGTGGAGAATCAATGAAAAAGAGGAAGAACATCAAGATATTGATTGATATAGTGGCTGCAACAATGAGTTCAGACATAATAATGATTGTGAGGCTGGCACAGGATAAGGTAGTGGTCCATATTGTTGTTCATAGAGTCAGTATGTGTCATAACGTATTCAATTTCACCTAAAAGCTTTCACAAAAGGATTGAGATGAGCACCAAAAGATCAGCTGGAGACTGCTCATGAATCATGTAAGGGTGGGCTTTGTGAGAATGGCCAGATCAGATGACAGTTGGCTGGCTCATAGAATGTGGAAGTCTGGATGCCCTCTTTTGTGAAGGTCCTGCTCATGGGCTTTGCCTATTTGATGATTGGCTAACTTTTTGTTTTTCAATTGTTACAATTTCTAGAGGCGTTAGAGATTAGATCCTTATGAGATAAAATGTTTCCAAAATTTTCCCTTCTGTTTTCTATTTATTATCTAATAAATATGTGGGTGATCATTAGTTTTTAATTAGAAAATCCTATCTACCGATTTCGGAGTCCTGGAGTCATACTGAGGAGTCACACGTTGGATTGACACCCACAAGTTGGAACGCTCTGCAAGAGAAAGAGGAGGCCTTGGGTGCCTGTAAAGAGCTGCAGCTTTGGAAACTCATTTGGAGCACCACTCTGTCCTGTACGGTCGCCATGAGGCAGAACAGACTCACATGTAGTCAGTTTGATTGACCTTTTTGTTTTCTACTTGTGACGTTGTTGTACCATTCGTCATTTTATTTTTATCAAAGATCAGGTGCCATAATTTTCTTCCTGTGTTGTGCCGGATGTGTTGCATGGTTTCAGACTTAGCAATCCGGGGTCTTTGACCCTTTTTTAGTTAATTTTTCTTATGATGTGAGACATGGTTAGGTTTCACTTTTTCTGCAGATGAATACCCAGTTTTGCCAACACCACTTACTAAAGAAATGGTGTCTACTTCACTAAACGAAGCTCTGGTCAAAAATCACTTGTACTTAGAGGGTAGGTTTAACTTGGGTTTCTCAAATTCTATTCTCTTTGTCTTTGTGTCTTTCTTAAATAAATACCAAGCTGGTTTGATCATGGTGGCTGTCAGATATTGGACTGCTAGACACGGTTTGGTGGTTCAATCCCATCAGCCTCTTCATGGGAAAAAGATTTACCAACTTAGATACCCTCCATAGGCTCATTATGAGTTGGAATCAATTTGATGATAGTGGTTGGCTTGTATATACTACATTTTAATACACAGAAGTGTAAGGCCTCTGGCTTTTTCCCCTTTCTTCAATATAGCTTACAGCATTTGCAGTTGCTTTACATTCTATTTAAGGTTGATCAATAGTTTTTCCATTTAGGTAAAGAATGTTGTTAGGATTTGTATTCAGATTGCACTGATTTTGTGCACCATATTAGGAAGGATTGACATTTTCACTATATTAAATATTGAGCACAGGATATACTCCCGTTTTTGTAAGTCTTTTTAAGCACTTTGTAGAACTGCTTTAGAATGTTACCTGCATAAATCTTTCATATCCCTGTTTATGTTAATCCTTATGAAATGGTATTGTTTTCTTGATTTGTTTTTCAAAGTAGTCTGTTAATTCAATGGAGAAAGAAAAAATCAAATAGTACTATACACAAAAAAGTGAATTTTGGGGAAAGACCCTCATGTCTTTGGTTTCCTTGCTGAATTGCAACACTGAAACATTTCTCAGGGCAGAGATATTGTTTCCAGACCCCTGACAATGGTCATCACAACTCTGAATAGATCATTTGATTAGGAGCCATCAATTCTGTGGACCTTCTTGAGGTTTCCAAACTCTCTTTTGCATTTAGACTCAGGCAGGACCAAGTTCAGGCAGAACCCCACAGTGTACAAAGACAACAAGTGTGGCATCAAGAGTATAAGAAGGTTTCTGGAGCATTTTGACAGTTTAATTGAAGACCCAGATCTTCTGACTGTCGTTTTTGTGCACTGTACTCACAATTTGTACTCTTCTCTATAAAAAGTATAGAAGTATGATGCCCAGTATGGCAGTCACTAGCCATATGTAGATATTTATGCTTCAATTAAGGAAAATCAAAACATAAAATTCAGTCTGCTAATGGATAGGCATGGTTAGTACAAAGAGGTGTGAATGGTTGGACAACATGAAGACTGGAAACAATGTTTCAGAGTTAGACATGTAGAAATTGTTGAATTGTATGTTTTCTGGGTATGTTTTCAAAAACAAAAAAAATGAATTACAAATATAAAATTTAGTTTTTCAGTTACTCTATTCAAATTTCAATAACTCAAAAACTATGTAGGGCCAATGGCTACCATATTGCAAGCACAGACATAAACTATGTTTGTCACCATGAAAAGTTGTAGTGGAAAGTACAATGTTCATTTTATTGAAAAGAAAGTTGCTGTCATAAGAGAAGGAAAAGCATGAATCAGGCCCCCCAGCATGGAACCCTTTATGTGTCATGCCCTCATGGCACTTCTGAGAACAAAAGCATCAAGTTCCCTCTCTCTTGGGCTCACAGAAGATAAAGAAGAATGCTGAAGCTATCATAAAGAGTCAGTGCACTAGGGTTTCTTCAGGCAATCCACCTACCTACAATGAGCCCTCTTGGACCTCTGATCTGTCTCTCTTTCAACACTCCCACGCCCACTTATTTGTCCTCATTGGGTAAGCACCACCTATAACCTCTCACTCAGATCATGGGAAACGACGCCACTCTCTGTTCTTCCTCTCTGTTTAAGGTATAAACAGAATGTTTCTCAGTTGTCTCATGTTTGACATGGATGAAAAAGAAACCAAGCACAGCAGACGAGAAAGTCTCACAAAAATTCTGCTTCTGTTGCTCCTTGGACATGAATGAGCGTGCTCGCCACTCTCTCTTTTTTTTAAAAAAAATAATTTTATTGGGGGCTCATATAGCTCTTATCACAATTGATACATCCACCCATTGTATGCAGACCACATTTGTACACTTGTTGCCTTCATTATTCTCATGACATCCTCCCTCTACCTAGACTCTTAGTATCAGCTTTCCCTCGCTTCCCCTCTCCCATGATCCCTTAATAATTTACAAATTTTCATTATTTTGTCATATCATACAGTGTCTAAAATGTCCCTTCACCCACTTCCTTGCTGTCCTTACTCCAGAGAAGAGGTCACATGTAGATCCCTGTAATTGGTACTCCCTCTCTACTCTACCTTCCTTCTGCCCTCCTGGTATCACCACTCTCACCACAGGTCCTGAAGGGATCATCTGTCCTGAATTCCCTTTGTTTCCAACTCCTATCTGTACCATCCCCTTGGTCTAGCGGGATTTATAAGGTACAATTGGAATCATAATGAATCATAATGGAATCATAAGAACTAGAGGAAAGTTGCATACTTTATAGTTGCTACACCGTATCCTGACTGACTCCTCTCCATCCCCTGTAAGGGGAAGTCACTTCATCTATTGATGGACTTTGGGTCCCCAATCTGTACTCCCTCTCATTTATAATGGTGAAATTTTTAGTTCTTTTATGCCTGATACCTGATTCCTTTGACACCTTGTGGTCACAAAGATTGGTGTGCTTATTCCATGTGGGCTTTGTTGCTTCTGAGCTAGATGGATGCTTGCCTACTTTCAAGCCTTTAAGCCCCCAGACACTATATCTTTTGATAGCTGGAAACCATCTGCTTACTTCACCACATTTTCTTATGCATGCATTTGTCATCAGCAATCATATCAGGAAGGTCGGTACTCAATGTTATGATTTTTAGTTCTTTGAAGCTTGATAACTGATCCATTTTGCACCTCATAGTCACACAGGCTGGTGTGCTTCTTCCATGGGGGTTTTGTTACTTCTGAGCTAGACAGCCACTTGATTACTTTCAAGCCTTTAAGACTCCAGGCACTATATTATTTGATAGCTGAACACCATCAGCGTTCTTCACCACTTTTGCTTATGCACATATTTGTCTTCAGCAGGGGTCCTCAAACTTTTTAAATGGGTGTCAGTTCAGTGTCCTTCAGACCGCTGAATAGCCAGACTATAGTTTAAAAAGAAAAACTACGAGTAAATTCCTATGCACATTGTACAGATTCTATTTTTAAGTAAAAAAAAACAAAATGGGAACAAATACAATATTTGAAACGAACAACAAGTAAAGTTAAATCAACAAACTTACCAGTATTTCAATGGAAACTATGGGTCTGCTTTTGGTTAATGAGACAGTCAATGTCTGGTTCCATATTTATCACTGTTAGTCATAACAAGTGATGCAAGTGTGCACCAGTTAGTTTAGTTCTGGTTGTAGATTTCAGATGTTTCATTTTGGAAAAAGTCTGTTCACAGACAGAAGTGCTGCCAAAGATGGTTGCCATTTTGAGTGCATGGTTCCTGAGATTAGGCTATGTCTCAGAGGGAAGAGATGCATAGAAATTAGGAAGGCTGCTTGACTTGAATGCATCTTTCAGAGAGTCACAATTCTTCAGTTCAGCCAGTTCCATTTGGTAAATTGTGTCCACATGTTCAATGTCAATAGGAAATGGGTTATGGAAAAGCCATATGTCCTGTTCATGGAGATGAAGCTCTTTATATCTAAATTGGAACTCCATTTGCAACTTTTCCAGTGAATCCACACATCCAACCAATGGTTTTTCAGCTAAAAGATTTTGAGTTGTGGGGAGATGGCAGAAATTTTCCTCCTTCACTTGCTTGATGAGGAGGCCTAATTTTACTTCAAATGCTTTCACAAGTGATTGCACATCATAGATGAGCTTCCCCTTTCCTTGAAGTTGCACATTGAAACTGTTGAGTAGCTCTGTTACATCTGTCAGAAAGGCAAGGCGACATTTCCATTCTGCATCATTGAGCTCTGGCACTTTGTTTTTTTTTGAAAGCAGAAAGGCTGTAATCTCAGGAAGTGAGTCATAGAAATGTTTCAAAACTCTCCCTTGACTCAACCAACAGGCTTCTTGTGTAATACAGAATAGTTTCATAGGCAATATATAGCTCAAATAGAAATTCCTGAAATTTTCTGTGGTTTAGTGCATTATCTCTATTGAAGTTAACACAAATACCACAATTTTCATGAGTCCCACATCAATGATTTACTACACAGCACTTGCTGGTGCATGACGCAGTGCATGGCTATTGAATGAGAATGGTTATGTTTGCCCATCTCTTTGTCAAGGCGAGCAATTTCTCCTTTCTTAGCCCAGCCCAGCTCCAAACCATTCACAGTTTGGCAAACCTTTTAATACTATCCTCTCCTGTAGTTGTTCCTTTGATGCTTTGCAGTGCAGCAAGCTCTTCTGTGACTTCAAAATAGTCATTTGTCCCAGCAATAAAAATTAGAAGTTGTGCAGAATCATGAACATCATTACTTTCATCGAGTGCCAAGGAAAAATAGGAAAGTTGTTGTTGTTGTTGAGTTTGGCAAGTGCTGATGTAGCTCCCATTTTTTCAATCGGCCTTCTCTGGACACATCTTTCTGGCAACAGAAAGAAGGCAGTCTTTAACAAATTCTCCCTCACCAATGCAGTGTGATCAGTGGCCATCAAGGCAGTCTGGTCAGTCCACATCATTTCAGCCTCATCAGTGCCCATATTGGTGGAAATTCTGATTCTACCTCAGTCTTACACTGGTGTGGTGTGGGAACTGGCACGATTTCAGAGCCGGTTCCTCCACCATCTTTTCAGTTCATATTACCCTGTGTGAATTGCATTGCCATCTGTGAACTCATACAGGAATCTGATCACATGGGTGAGAAGACTGATGCAATCAGATTTCACTGTAGGAAAAAAGAAAGCACATGTGCCTTTTTTCCTTCCAAATCTAAGGCAAGTTCAGCCATAAAAGCATATGGCTGAACTCTCACTGCTGAGAGATCACAACATTGTTAATCTGGGTTTACACAGCACACACATACAACAGCATACACATCTGAATAACAATCAGAATATAAATGCACTTACTGTCAATTAAATTGGGTTTCCTACTCCTCAGCTGTCTGCAGAGCCAGATTAAGTTCCCACGGGGCACTATGCAGATTACCAATTTGAGACCCCCTTGCCACAATAACATTGAGCACTGACCATTTACATTAACACTGACCACTGACCACTTGTGATAACATTGAGCACTTACAATTATAACTACCACTGAGCACTGATTATTTGTATTACCTCTGAGCGCTATTTGCATTACCACTGTGATGCGACCCCTCTAGAAAACACCCCCAACCAACTAACCAATTGAAAAAAGAGGTTCTCCTAATTTCAGGGAAAAAGGCCCCCTTAACTGCAAAAAATTCCCTACTAACTGAAAATAATAATAAAAAATGGACCTCCTAACTTCAAAAAAAAAATCCTAACTTGTTCTTACCTTGTTCCTCAGCAGCAGGCTCTGCACAGGCAAGCTCATGACTCATCCAATCACACAGAGACTGAGAGGAGGAGTTGAGAAGCACAGAGAAGAAAGGGAGTCCGGAGAGTGGAGCTCACATTCCAATGTGCACTGCTGGCTGGGACTGATCGGCTGCTAAGCAGGATGGGCAGCAGCGGCAAAACCACCTGGCAGGCTGGATAAATGTCCTCAGCAGGTCGTTTGTGGCCCGTGGACCATAGTTAGAGGACCCCTGCTCTTCAGTGTTCATATCAGGAAGGTGAATATCGTGAGATGCCTATTTAATAGAACAAAATGTTCTTGCATTGAGGAAGTACTTGAATGGAGGTACAATGCCCACCTGCTCTCTTAATACTAACCTTACAAGTATATGCATGTAGATCTATTTCCCCATCATCTTATATATTCACCTATGTACATGCCTGCATCTAGATCTCTATAAATGCCCCTTACCTCCAAGTTGCTCCTCCACTTCCTTTTACTTCCCTCCCACTCCACTATTATGTTCAGACTCCATTTGGGTCCCAGCAATTTCTCTCTGTTACATTACTCCTGATCAATCCCTATCAGGCCTCTCACACTCACCCTGATTCACTGACTTTGAACCACTTATTGTTCCTCTATCCCTGGGCTGGTCAACACCACCTCCTTTTCCCCACTTCCCTGTCTCCCATGACCCTCCAGAACCATCAGTCCCATTGTTTTCTCCTCCAGATTGTTCAGCCAGTGTGGTGGTCGGTCATGTAGTTGATGTCAATTTCATATTTGGAAGTCTAGGGGTGGAGTTTAGCCTGTCAATCTGGAGGTAGTCCATGAGATCTCTGTCGGCATGGCTTTCTCTGAAAATTCTGGAAAGTCTCACGATATTTCCCTTGTAGAGATGGGAGACCATCCTCCCAGTTGTCCTCCCAACTGACAAGACAAGACAGCAGCGTCTGAGGAACTGGAGGAGCTGGAGGAGAAGCCACACAACCTTACCCTGATGGAACCAGACCTCTAAAATTGTAAAAGCCACACAGAGAGCCCTGCCAGTGCTGAGATGTTTCTATCACCAATGGATACTGCTGATGAACCCTGAGCCCTGGAAACAAGGAGTCATGAGAGGACCCCTACCAGGACCAGGACTCTGCACCCACTGGCCTGTGACTTTGTGTGATGGGTAGGTTTGTTATGCCAACATGGCCACAGAAGATTGGTGGATCTGTTGTGACGGCACAGCCAATGAGCGCGCAGGATGAGTTGAGGGGCGGATGTGGGAGGGGCTTCGCAGGTTCCGCCCCCTCTCTCTCTTGCTTCCGGATCTTCGGACCAGAGAGCTGCCTTGTTCTTCCTGTGCCTCGACCTCCAAGCAACACTGCCCGTGGGACACCTAACCGTGGACTGTGTTACTGTGAGTTGAGGATCCTTCAAGCCCTGCTTCGCCACGCTCCTGAGATATACATCTCTTG
>PVJH01027073.1:0-29181 GCA_004026705.1 Nesogale talazaci | reverse complement strand
CCTCTCTGATTTTTACCTACTTTGTAAAATAAGCCATCAAGTGTTCCCAGATCATAATAGCAAAATCAATAACACACTTTCAATTAATAATATAATTTTAAAATTGAAAAATTCATCATTTCCTAAAGTTGTTTATTACTGACATCTGTCATTTGAATTTACTGATTCATAAAAACAGCTTATTAGATATTTTCTTTGTGCTATGTATTTAAGGGAAAGCATTTGACAAGCAGAGTAATAATGTAAGCAAGATATGAGGAAGAAAATGTTCTACTTAAGGAAAGAAACTCTTTCAATTAGATTAGCAGTAATCATTTGCATACCAATTATAATTAAAAATGAACCTTATTTCAACATTAAATGGAGTTTGGCAGGATTTCTCCTTGGCAATGTTTGTACATTAGCTGTAATTGTTAGGTGCTCTGGGAATAACTGAAATTATTTCTTTAAAAATAATCTACTCTTTGGATTATTATGATTCTTCCCATATTTGGACGGAGTTAATGAGACTTCATTACATTAAATTATTGGCTTCGATGTACTGTTCTTTTCCCATACATAGGCAAATCTCTGTGTACAGTCCTTCTAAGAGAAGTGTTTTCTTTATAAGTTAGTGAGCTTCCTGTCACTAGAAATGTGAAAACAAACGACAAATGACTTACCTGGTAAAAAAGCAGTAGATTGTGGGACACCATAATCTTCAGTTTCTATTATTTTAGGATTGTATCATGAAGTAGAATTCAGGCTACACTAAACTGAATTCAACAATCATGACTTAAACATTTTATTTTTACCAATTATTTTGGTTTACTGAGATGCCATTCTTCTGAAAATGAGCAATACTTATGATACACTTGTCACCCAAATCTGATGAGAAATACATGAAACAGTTTCTACTTTCTATTGCCATCCTTAAATGAATGCAAGAGCTTATATTCCCCTTTGAGAAACTTCAATAATAAAGAAGTTTGTGACATTTTGATGATACCATGGGAGAATTATTATATTCAAAAGCTGTACTCTCTCCCTTTCAACTACCTCATTTTGCATAACATTTTTACCTCTGGGTCAAGAATGAGAACTTGTGATTGAAAAAAAAAATAACATGGGAAATGGCACTGTCAGTCACATTGTTTTTGAATAATATCGATGGTGGTAATAGGAATATATTTTAGAACACTTTTATTTCTAAAATGTTCAAGACATTCATGTAGCATAAGAATGGAGTTGCACACTCACCCTTTTTATCAGATAGAGGAACAGAGCAGTGGAGGGGAAACAACATGGACAAGGGCACGTTTCTTAATGATTGCAGGTGGTTTCAGAGGAACTGTGTGCCTTTTGTACAGTGGCGGCGTGCTCCAAAAACGTTGATCCTAGACACCAGCAAAATCAGCTTGTATTTCTCCAAAGTCTTTTTGGCAGAAACTAATGCAGCCATTTCTGAATAAATAGAACCAAGCTGACACACAGAGCCCCTCCAGGGCATTTTACTTTAGATGGTCCAGAGTAATATAGCTAACAAGTGCTAATTCCTTGCATCCCTTAATTGACATAGCTTGACATTCAAGAGAAAATGAGAAGGACATGTTTGTTTTTAAGATGGAGGAGATATTACTGCATATACAAATTCCACTTACCAATGCATTTCATTAAACCTATATATATTCCTTATCTGCTTATCATAAAGACGAGCTGTTAGTTTTATAGCATTGAAAAGCTAAATGAAATACTCTCAAGGATTCAACTTCTAATAATCAGTATAGGAATCTGAATAAGAAATTACATTTGCTAATTCTACTATAAAGAAGTAGTGTTTGTTTGATGGCAAATGCTAAGAATATGTCATAAGAATTTAGTTTTATAAACCACTTTTCTGGTAATAACCTCCTAAAGCTGATCTCAGTTTCTATGTAAGTTAAATAATGCTTTAAAAGAATAAATGATGTCCTCTGAGACAAGCTAAGGTCTCTTTGGACTTCTTTTCCAAAGTATTCCCCTTCAACAAATTCACTCTTTTTGGTTTATACCCTCAAAAATAAATAACTCAAAGTACAAATCCTTAAAATTAAGTATATGGTTATTTTAACCTCCTAATGTTTCTCATGCTTCCTTTATATTCGAAAACAATGCTGTCGGTTGACCTGCATGTTGCCAGTGCATCTCATTTACTTGACCTGGTTTAGCAACTCTGAGGGCCAACGTCCAAATGTTTCAGCCTTTGAAAAGACTTATGTCAAGTGTATTTTCTATGTTATGTTAGCTCCCCTAGAAACATATATTTAAGAGGGGAAATTGGTAAGTGAAACTTGACTTGGTAGACGCCGTCCCCTAGTCCAGGACTTAATCCCACCTTCATCCTGTAACAAATAACTTCTTCCAAAGGGGGTTTATAGCAACAGCCATAGAGTTCAGCTAAAAGTACATCACATAAGGAGTTATGGGTAAAATTGTCATATTTTATTGACTACATCTCAGTCTGATGTTATAAAGCTAGATACTAGTTCATGAGGCACAATTGTTTACTGGGTCAAGCATGATAGCTCTGAGCAATCTCTACAGACTCTGTGCCTTGGATGAATGTATTAGAGGGTAATATGAGTATAACATTCTCTGCTGACTCCCTGCTGTTGCCTGTCCCCCAGTAGTCAAATTCAACCATACATGCACTTAACTACTCTGCACTTCTTCGATCCCTTTGAAAGTTATTGTTGAATATTGGCCCTCTACATTAAAACATGCTGCTCTGCATCAACCCAAAATAATAAAATAGTCAAAGACTTGTAATGTTGCTTGCAGAAAACAGAACAATGCTGCCTTTTACAGAATTGCTCCGAAGGTGGTGGCAAGGATGAACAGAGCTAATGGTGAAGGACAAGGTGATTTTTAAAGCCAAAGGAGCACAGCATGATGCATTCCATTTTCTATGACTTTCAGATCTATTTTTCCAATATTACTGTGTCTGTCTCCATATTGGAAAATAGGTCACAACTGATGTTAAAAAAAAAAGACCACAAAACATAGTTTTTAAAATTTTGTGGTACAATGATATCTCAAAAATACCGTGGATGTCTCCACAGCATGTTAAAATGAGTATCACAACAATGAAAATCACACATTGTTTTCATTATTTCCTCCAATATATGAAAGTTTTGTTTATCCTATGTTGTAGTCCACAGCCTCTAAGAACACAGTAGTTAAACACTGCTAAACACAAGTCAGCCCAGGTACATCCACCAGTTCAAACAAGAGAAAGATGTGGCCGTCTGCTTCCAGAGTGATGAGAGCCTGGGGGATTCAGAGGAACACTTCTGCTCAGTCCTACAGGTTCATGATGAATCAGAAGCAACTCCGTGACAGTGGATTTGCATAGGGTTTGGCATAGGAATGCTGTGCTCTGATTATGCTCCAGAGAGCAAATTAGATTTTTGGTTTACAAAAATTTAGGGATTTTTGGTTTACATGCATCTCTTTCCGAAAACAAAGTGCTTTAGAATTCAAACTGTATTGCATGTGTAATGCATTTCCATAGCATATGCCACCTTCCCCTGCTGTTGGTCATAGCTGACTGCTTCCCCCTCCTCCCCGGGTTCAGATATGGGCCACACTACACGGGAGCTTCCAAAATTCCATGAAGAAATGGAAACAAAAGACTATTGAACTTTTCCACAGACTTTCATTCATACATGTTTCTAAAGCACTCTTGTGCATTTTGTCAACATCACACTTGGCACAACTGTAAATTATTAAATTAAAAGCTTAATTTGCCTATTTAGGTGACATTTTTATCACTTACAATGGATCATCCTTCTCCCACTTTAATACATGGTTTTGCTGATATATAAGTAAAAACATCAAAAAATAAAATTAGGTGAAAAATGAAAGGTTGCCTTTCCTCTATTGATCAATCTTTCCCCAAACATATTCTCAAGCAATTGTTTTTAGTCCAATGACACCACGATGTATTGTAAGAAAGTATTACTAAGCAAATAACCAAGTCTGCCAGGAGGAGTTAACCACCAGGCTATGTTAATTTTTGTAAATAGTTTAAATTGCCCTGGTAAATAATTAACATCCCCCCCACCCTAGTCATTAAAACTAATGTATCCACCATGGAATTAGCGAAAATCTTAGTCTATATTGCACTAGTTTATGTATCTTCCAGGCAATAAATCTGAGCACGAGAGGCGCTGCCCTTGGCTTCTCACTGGAATTTCTCCCAAAAGAAAATATGTGGTTATCTGCCTCCCTCACAATTTACAGCTTTGGAAACTCCATTGGGTCAGTTCTACTCAGCTCTGTATTTTCCATGAGTCAGCGTCTACTAGAAAGCAGAAGTATTTGGGGTTTACAGCATCAGAATTTGCTGCACCCAAAGTTTAGAACGGTAACACCGATGGAACGATTGTGAAGGTTTTGCTTTCTCTGGTGCAAGTATGACTCAGGATCTCACTCCTTTGGTGCTCCGGATACGCGCCCAAGGCAAAGCATTCTCTCCTCGCTCTTTCTGAGAGATGGCTGAGATTTGATGAAGCTGTGTCTCCAAGCCATTCCAAGTGCCAAGATTGTCGCCGTCTATGCCAGACAGATTGAAAAGCATCCGCCCACTGTCTTTCACTCAGCTCACGACCACTGAGTCAACTCTTCCTCATCGTGAGCCAACTGGGCAGAGGAGAGCTACTCCATCGGGTTTCCAATGGTGGAAATATTTATGATATCAGAAAGTCTCATCTTTCCCCTATGTAGAGGCTCGTGAATTCGAACGGTGGCCCTTATAGTTAGCAGTCAAACAGACAACATACTACATCACCAGATGTCTTTCCCCTATGCTTTATCTCTTACTGCCATCGCTGGTGAAGCTCATCGCTATCCGACAGGACAGGACAAGGTAGAACTGCCCCTGTGGGTTTTCAAGACTAAATTTACGTCTTTTTCCCACAGAGTGTGGTAGGTTCGAACTGCTAACCTGTGGAATTCAGCCCAACGCATAATCACTAAGCCTAGAGTAAATATAAGAACCTCAGTTTCATTTTATACTGCTATTATCAATCATAAGACTCTTTACATACACTTGAATACATTTTTTTCATGTCATCATTGATTTAACTTTGAATGGTTGTTAATAAGCCCCCGATTCAAAGACACTTGGTACCTCCCAGACTTACCTAATTGCAACCACAGAGAACACGTAGTAAGTGGCTCCAGCCTCTGGCAATTATGCTCTTGGGCAGAGGGGACAGAGAGGCTGTAGACCCAACCTTGATCCCCAGAGTCCTTTGCATTTCCCTGGGTTGGGGTAATTTGGTCCAGAACCATGAGGGAATATGGGCACATTCCAGTGTGGATCACATCTTTCCATTTTCACGTGGAGTGGAGGCTGATGTTCATTTAAATTATTATTTTCTAAAATAATTTTATGTATTTAGTATTTAGAGCTAATTTTCATCATTTAGTAACTCATTTTCAGGATTTAAGTACCTTACAAAATTTCAAGTAAATACAATTTCATTAGAGTGGCCTAACTTGTTCATTCAAAGAATAAATTCTTCCCCATACATTATAATATTTTATTGTTTCTCTTGTGGACACTATTTTCATTTGTGCTTGAGAATGTAAAATATTGTGAGAGTTCAATTATGTCAATTTAGCTAGGCCAGGATTCTTAATAGTTTGGCACTTGAAACTTTGCCCAAGATGTGGTCTAATATAATGGTAATAATACCTTCTCAAAATTTTCTTAGAACAGCAAAGTCGTGGTCAGAGAATTAGTGAGGACTGAAGTTTCCATGCTCAGGTCACATCCCATCCCTGCTACTTCTATTTAAGCAGATTCTGGAGAGGATTTGACCCCTTTGCTGTGTCTGGATCCTATATTCACCTCATCAACTTCTGTTTTTCTGGACTGGAGCCAAGGCCTGCTGTACTTATTGCCTGGTAACCCTGGGAGCTCTCAGTGGCTTGACATACTGCCAGCCAAGTCTCAATTCATTTCACTCCTCAGTCACAGCCACAACTCCTCATATGATGATCAAAAATTCACAGAATTTTTTATGATGAACTATGAGACCTCAAAGATACATAATGTTAATTAAACTCTGAGATCTGCACAGTTTATTGATGTTCTTCCCTCCCTCTGACTCCTGTTGTTGTGAATGAAAGGGTGGGTGACCTTTTTTGTCCTCTGTATCTGAGACAGTTGTAAGCATATTGTTGAGATCCAAGCCAGAAGCTACTGCAGAGAGTTTTAGGGCTGCCAAATTCTAATTTCAGAATAATTTTGGCAGGACATTTCTCATATGCTTATATTTCTTATTATAGACATATCTGTAATTTCAGTATCTATGAGTTACATCAATACTCTGTTAAAGGTTGTCTTGTCTACTTTCAAACTATATGATGAGTGATGCATAAAAAATTAAAATATCCCACATTGAATGGCCCCCATTAGACCACCCTCTTGGGCACATGCTTCCCCAGTACATTGCAAAACAAAAAGTAAGCTTCATTTGACAACTTGAAGCCTTACAGTCACATACTCCACTTGTCAATCTCCTCTCCCAGATTCCAGGGGAAGGAGCTGGAGTGTGAAGGAAGCCTTTTAAGGAATCAGCATCAGAAGAAGAAAAGTTTTCCCATTTTCTTTCAGTAGCCAGGGGCAATGACTTAATTTCCTCATTTTAAATGGCTGTATGGTTTGGATAGGATGTATAATCAAAATGAGTCTTTTAATCAATGCACTCATGAATGTGCCTAAGTATGAACATGTAGAGCATGTGGCTGAAAATTGACAATAGTATTGCCTATCTAAATTTCTATATTGCCTATTTCAAAATATAAATGTACAGCTATAACAACAAAACTATTGCCTTTGCTCATAGTGTGACAGGAACATATGCACTCTACTAAACTTCTATGTTGTATGTTAAATGCTGTCTTAGAATCACTAGCTCAAGATGGAGATAAATGAAGAGTACCTTTTGCATTAGAATACAAGCAAGTTAAAACACTATCCTTGCAAGTTTAAAAGAATATATGCCACAAAGAGAATTAATAGAGAATATCCCTTTATTAGGAGCGTTGGTAGTGCAGTGGTAATGAGTTGGGCTGTGATCCGCATGGTTGGCAGTTTGAAACCCCCAGCAGCTGCCCAGGAGGAAGATTGGACTTTTTACTTCAATAAACTGTTGCACCCTCAGAGACCCATGGGGCGGGGCCACTATGAGTCAATGTTGACTTGATGGCAGTGAGTTGTCATATGCGGTTATATAAGCATGGAAATATTATGAAACCATGCATGAGAACTATTGAATATTTGATTGCAGTTGGGCTCATTCATTTCACTTTTAGCAATATAAGGATGCAAAACTGCATGCCATACTAAACAGCATTTTCAGTTTCAATGCAATGATATTAAAAATTTTAATGCCCTAACTTATTCCCTAAGACAACTAGGAGAATGTCTGTTTTTCCTTAAAGACTTAATTGAACAGACCACAATGTTTCTTCTTCAAAGGCATGTTCCTGGTTCTTGGCATGCCATTTTATCCTGTTTTGCTTTTTCGTCTTATAATAGGGGCATTAAAAGAAACACGGGCCAATTTGGCGTTAGTTAAGTTTGGAAAACTTAGGGAAGAGAAAAATCCTTGGACCAAGGTATTTTTTGAATGAAGACTATAACTGCATTTTATTATATTAGGACAGCTCCATGTCACATTGGCTTACATATAAATTACTTTTCTACTGATGTTCACCATTGACACAGTATTTTGGGGTAAAATTTGGCTTTGTACTTAAAAAATAAACAGCAGAAGTAATTCTTGTAATAGTCTAGCAGGTTACATTTCGTATTGTGGGGCCATTAATGGTGACTAGAAACCTGAATATGACAGATGCTAAGGATCTGTTGATCTCCAAAGAAAGTCAAATTAAAAAGCCCTGAAGCTAATGAGTTGCCCCTGACGCATGATGATTCTCTCCAAGCAATTACTGAACTAGAAGGCTTTTTATATCATTGCTTTGTTTCAGCTTGGCCAGCCTCTTTGCAGTACTGCCAACAACTCGCTGCTTCTCCAAAATAATTTGGTTCATCTGGGTTTTTATCTCTGAAGCTAATTTTTTCTAGAGGTTATGTTTACTTATTTCTATAGAAAAATATCATTTTATTTTGGAGTAAAGTAGGAGAGGTCCCTCTTTCTTATGCCCAAAGGACAGCGATTTGATTGTGTGCAACAGCTAGAAGTGTTTGTTTATGGGCAAAGAGACAGAAAAGAGGATGGTGATAGCAGAGTCTTGCCAGAACTTCTGTTTTAATTAATCATATATACAGTATATACATACATATACACATATATATACATGTATATATCATACATATATACAGTATAAGTGTTTGTTTTAAAGAGCTTTCTTGGCTTTTAAAATAAATTTGAAAGTGTATAATTCTGCAAGGATGTCTCCATTTCCTATCCGGAGGTAAGGCACACAATAATCCTTGAACAGTTTTTTTTTTAAATCTATTTATGTATTTTTAAATAAAGCTTCTAAAATCAGTTGCCTTTAGGTTTTCATGGACTGGTATTTATTTTGGATAAGTACCTATAATGACATTTCAGTGGTAGTCATATATTTGCCAGAATATTTCTAAATTGATTTCTGCATTTTATATTCTCATTGGCAATGTATAAATGATGCAATTCTCTCCATCAACATTAGTATTTAATATTCCCATTTTAGTCATCATAATATGTGCTCAGGCTGCTTCACTAAATGACTAATGAATCTAAGCTTATTTTCATGCTTATTTGAAATAAACATATATTCTTTTGTGAGTGAGGTCTCTGTTCAAATGTCTTGCATTCTTCTGTTGAGTTGTTGGTCTTCCTGTTGTTGAGTTTGGGGAGTTCTTCATGCCTTCTGAACACAAGTTTGATCTCAGACAGGATCGTGTCTCAGACAGCTCTTGATCTATTCCTTCTGTCAACAGTGTGCTTCACAGATCTTTTGTTGATGTATCCTAAAATTTCCTGCTTGCATCAAAATCACATAGTCTGTATTTATACCAGAAATACTACAGGATGATATTTTGAATTTAGGCCTTTTGTACAATTGTAGTAAATTTGTAAAGCAACATCTAAGGAGGGTTAAAGTTCATGTGAGCAAGAGAAAATTCCATTTTAATAGCAGAATTTTAAAGCAAGACCTTCTACTTGTATTTACTTGCTTTCATAGCTTTGTTAAAGATCATGGTCTATAGTTTTTTGCTAATGCATCAATTATTTGACTTGCTAAGCGTGGCTTAATAGTAAGACTTTAATCGGGTCATATGACTCTTCTCATCTTATTTATAAGATATCTTATTTATTGTAATTTCTTTTTCTCTGTATATCCATTGTATAATCAGCTTTTTTTTCTACAAAATTTCTGTTATATTTTTCTTAGTGTATACATTATCTACAGTTTGTTCCTGGGAGAATGCTCAAAGGTTTAAGTCTCATCACTTCTCTGTTCTTGTCCAGCTGGCAAGAAAGCTTTCAAGCAAGGGGCAAAGTTCAGAAAGAGTCAGGAAAATGTTTCAACAGAAAGTAAAAGTTTATTGAAGGGGAATACTTGCAAAGGGAATCCTCAGCTAGACTAAAAACCTTGACAAATCGTAAAGCCTGGCCTTCAATTCTGCTAATGGCAGACACCACCCCCACCACCCCCACCACCACCACCACCACCACCATCATAGGCTGGCTTTCTAGTTGTTATTCTGTTATTGGCTGGTTCTCTGCTGTGTGTCCTCTTTTCAAGTATGTGCTTCTTATCATCTTAGCTCTCCAGTTCCCCACACAGAATGCTGTGCTCTTGTGTCTCAGACCCAAATCTCAAGAATCTATCCAGTAATTTGGGGGCTGTGTAAGCATTCTGTATTTTATATCCTGGCCTCTTTCATTAATAGGGAAAAGTGTTTTATTCTGCACTTCACCTTTGTGCTGGAAAGCTCATCTGGTAGTTCCATAATCTGGAGTCAATTTGGGACTTGAGAGGGTTATCAGTGAAGGAGTAGAGTTGAATCTGTCAATCGGGCCATAGACAGTAAGGCCTCTGTGTGGGTATGGCCTTCTCCAGGGGTTTCTGGAAATTCCTGTATTGCCTCCTTGGAGGTGGGGGGCTCTGTCTTTCTGCTCGCTCCCTGAGAAACTCTGAGCTAAGACACTGGGAGACACGCTAGACCTCGGGAGCTAGGGCAGTCATGTGGAGAGCCCTGCCAGCTTTGACATGCTTACAACTACACTGGGTCCACAAGCCTTCACTCCCAATGGCCAGTGACCTTCCTGCATTCGGTGTCATTGCATGGGTTCGATGAGTCAGAAGCAGGCTTTATTGGTATCAAATGTATGGGCTACTATTGAATTTATGGATTTAATCTAGACTGGGCTGGGATATCTTCTCAATAGTCAACTGCTCCTACATATAAGCCTCTATCCTATATGCATGTCTCCCTTAATTTGTGTCTCTAGTCCACCCAGACTAACATAGCCCATGTCTCTATTTTTGCTAGATTCCTTCCTCTGTCATCTATTCTCAATCGCTATTCTCTGACTAGCCAGCAGATTGAAATAGCATAATTGATAGCTTACCAATATTGAGTCTTC
Source organism: Nesogale talazaci (assembly GCA_004026705.1). Lineage (NCBI taxonomy): Eukaryota > Metazoa > Chordata > Mammalia > Afrosoricida > Tenrecidae > Nesogale > Nesogale talazaci. The sequence goes on along the minus strand of PVJH01027073.1, from coordinate 18,544 downwards.
CAATACACACACTCTATATTTACGTAGGTCTTACATGATTTGTTTTCTCACTGGTTTGTAAACTTTAGTTCACTTTTATTTATATATTTATTTATATTTAGTTAGTTAGTTCACTTTATTTAGTTCACTTGTTTCTTTGATTATATAGTAAGTAGGATTGTTTATTTCACTTAAATGCAAATGTTTATTTATAGCATTGTGTATCATGCAGTCTTACTAACTTATTAGTATTAGTTTTAGGATTTGAATGAAAACTCTATTACATCTTTATGATGATAGCTATGTTACAAGATATTGTTGTTAGGTCACATTGAGTTGGTTCTGAATCATAAGAATCCTAGGTACAATAGAACCAAACACTCTCAGGTCTGGCTTCATCCTCATAATTGTTCTTATATTTGAGCATTGTTGCAGCCACTTGTGTCAATCCAGCTTGTTGCAAGCTTTCCTCTTTGTCCCTGATTCTCTATTTTAGTCATCATTATGTTATATTATCCAGTGCTTGGGTCCTTTAGCAGCATGGCCAAAAAATGTGAAACAAAGTCTTACCATCCTTGCCTCTAAAGAATATTCTGAGTGGACTTCTTCCATGCCAACTTGTTTGTTTTAGACAGTGAGTTCATGGTACTTTTGATGTTAAGGGTGACTTTTTTTCCTTTCAAAATATAAATCTTTTATTTCTTTTATATTCTCTATTGCACATCTAGATATTCCAGAATAATTACTTAGTACAGTGACCTAGTAGAATTCCTTCGGTATTTTCCAAACTTACAGTCAAACAGAGCTTCATTCATATATGGACACATTAAAGTAGGCATTGTACAACATTGAGAATCATGCAAACTGATGGAAAATGGCCTTTGTGGACTAAGCCCCAGTGGTGTAGTGGTTGTGTGTGGGACTACGGCCCACTGGGATGGAGGTTCAATTCCAGCAGTGGCTCCACGGGAGCAAAGACTGGCACCAGAGGGTAGTGATGTCCAAAAAACAAAAGAAAAGAAAAAGAAAAGAAAATGGCCATTGTAATTCAAATAACATATGTACTCTAATGATTAGAAATTCGCAAATAATAGGGAAGCAGAATACTTAACAAATCATTTTTTGTTTGTTTCAAACAGCTCTTTGTAAAAGAAAGAAAAATTATGGAAAAAATTAAGAAAAGTATAAGATCCAAGAATATTTTACTTAAAAAGAATGTAGGTTTTGTTTTTATCCAGAAATAGAATGTTCTCAATAGAACTAATAAATAAATGTTAAAAGTGATTGAAAATAGGTGACCATTGTTTGTTCTTTTTTTCTGTGTGCTACTGTATTGATTTCCATTATGATGACCTCATACATTTTTTTGTGAATAATATTTAAGGGAAGTCAATTGGAAATCCTTTCTCTGAGGGAGCCACAGTTAGTCTTGGTAGACTAGAGAAACAAATTTATAGTCAGTCCATTGTATAAGGAAGAGCTTCATATCTAAGAACAATTTAATATTGAGAAAACATCTCATCCCAGTCCAGATCAAGTCAGATATTAACCCATATGTCTGATACGAATCTGTAAAGTCCTCTTCAGACTGATGAAACATGGAATGATATTGAATGCAGGAAGATTACAGAACTATGAGTGGGAATTCTTGTGAATCCAGTAATATTGTAAGCAGCTCAGTGTTGTCAGAGGTCTTCACGTGGCTCCTCCAGCTCCAGAGGTCTGGCTCCATCAGCCTCTCTCCATGTGCTTTCTTCACAGGGATGTCTCTCAGGAAGTGAACATGTGTCCTGCATCTAACAAGCTATTTATCTCCTAGTTCCTCCAAATGAAATCATCAAGTTACAACCTGATTGACAGGCTAGAGTCCATCTCTTTACTCTAAGTCCTCCAATTGACACCAGATTATGTAGCTACAACAGGTTTGCATTTTCTTCAGCAGCCTAGAACTTTACCAAAAATGCTAAAAAGAGATTATTTTGACTAGAATGCTCTATCATGTCTCCCCATGTAAATTTTATAGTTAGTGGGATATGTGCCCTATTACAGAAAACACTTGACAAAAGTAGCCTAACTTTTTTCCTTTGAAGGGGAAATTGTCCAATATTCTCATAATTGTTTTTGAATTTTTGTTTACCTTGTGAAAAAAGTTAAATGGAACATATCCTGTGTGTGCTTCAAAATGTTTTTTCAAAAATCTCATTATATTTCTATTCCATTATTTCCAAAAAAATGAAGCCTACATATATTTGAATTTTGATTCTTAAAAGAATCCCTGCACATTGATTCCCTCTTATTCTGTGTGGAGGTTCTAGTCACCACATTGGTAAGTGTTGCAGGTCTGTTTAACCCTCTCTTCAGTGGTCTCCAGAATCCCTTGTGTCAAGTCTTGATTACAGGGATTCATTTCTTTAGGATGTGCCATAGGAAAATATTTAGCTTCTCCACATTAACATTTTTTCCTTTGCAACTGGCATTTAAGATCCCTCCAATCAGTCTAATCTTCTTGTCAAACATTTTAATTCCACACTTTACATTTGAATTTTCTTTTAACAAATCCTACCTATTCTTTCTTATGATATCCCCTACATTATGAATCATTGCTATCAAGCATATTAATTATTGGTGCTTTGAAATCTTTGGCTATGGAATATGAGGGTGTACCCTTCAAAACCAGACTTTGTTTTTCAAAGCTATGTATTTAAAGCTTTTTTTTTACAAAACTGCTTTCACATTCAAGATACTCTCCATTGCACTTAATACATTTGCAAAATTTGTGATTCTATTTTTGGAAACATTTTTTGAACTCATCTGTTTGCATGACTGATAGTGTCTCTCTTGCTTTTTCTTCACCTTTTTGATGTCATCAAATCACTGTGCTTTCATGTTCCTCTTCATTGGAGGAAACAAAAAGAAGTCATATCGAGAGCAGGTGAGTAAGATGTGTGGAGCAAGAGAACCAGGCTGTTTTGACCTCAAACTGGCACACTGAGATGACTGTGTGAGCAGCTGCATTGGTATGGTGACAAAACCAGTCTGCCTCCTGACACAAGTCAGGTTTTTTTTGTTGCACAGTGGTATGCAATTTTTTTTTAGAATCTCTAAATAGAAAGCTTGATTAACAGTCTGATCTGGTGGAACAAACCCCAAATGCACAATGAATCAACATGTTTATCTGCTCAAGAAACTGATGCACACCCAGAACGATGATCATCATCAATCAATATTTCACCTTTTTTGAAATGAGAAACAGTTTCACTCTTTAGTTTTCCCCATAGCACTGTCCTTGCAAGCTGTGTTCAACATCAAAACTAGTTGCAACATTGTTTCATGTTTCGGAAACAAAATTCCACAGCCACTAGATCTTTCCTTCAATTGCCTATCACACACACACACACACACACACACACACAAAAGTTTAACAAAACTGCTTTTATGAAAAAATGTACCGTGGCCTGCAAGAACTTTCTCAGGCAACTCCACTGGATGCACTAACTCAGAGCTATTTTCTGGATGTTTTCCTAAAAGAAAACATGCATACTACAAAACTCTGTCCAGAAGAGCTTTTTTCCCATTTTTTTGGGGGGGAGGAGGGAGAGCATAGTCCCTAATACAGATTTAATGAGTTATTATCAAATCCATTCCAATCATGAAGACCACATGTGCATTAGACTAGCACTGTGCCCCACAAGGTCTTTCTTCTCCGGTGCCTCTGGTTTAACTGGACTCTCTACGGTTTCTTTAGCAGCTGAGCACCATATACTCTATACCTCCCATGGACTCTTCCTTCCGCTCAGTGGCTATTTAAACCCCACAATCTAGTAGACCATACCACCTACTTTAGTGATTCACAATGAAAAGAGTGAGTGTTCCTCTTCGTAATGTTTATTCATCCAGATTTTTTTTATATTTGTACAAGTCATGTATTCATCCTATGTAAAACCTATATTAAGTTCTTAAGGAGCCATGGCGTCACAATGAGTTAAGTGCTGGCATGCTTACCATATGACTGGAGGTTCAAATCCATCAGCCTCTTAATGGAGTCTCTTTGTTCCCTTAAACAGTTAGGCTCATAAACCCTTTTGCTGCCAAAAATGATGAAGATTACATAGCAGCCTCATCACTAAGCACTTTATTCAAATAAACCAACAAATTAATAAAAGAAAATAAATTATTTGGCCAAATTTAGAGGAGCTAAATTATGGGGGTTCCAACTAAACAAAGCACAATTCCTTCCCATCAATTTGAAGCCAACTCATAGTGACCTCGGAGAGCAGGGAAGAATGGCCCATGTGGATTCTCAAGATGAACTCTTACAGGAGTAGAGGGCCCTGACTTTCGCCTGTCAACTGGCTGGCGGCTGACCACTGCTGTCTGTCCAACAGTGACTGCAAATTGTGAAAATCCTTAAAGGGGAAGTAAACATTTGCCAAAAGAATTTAGACATATATTTCCACGAAAATAGCACATTGCTTTAAAGCTTGGTTTCACAACTGAAAAACAAAGTTATTTTCCACTGAGCCTATCAAAATAGCCTAATTTACACAGGGGAAGAAGTGATTCATTTGAATGATGGTGCTAGAAAAGAATATTGGAAGTCACATGTGCACTCCAAAGAATAAACATCTGTCAGGGAAAAATGCCTCCCGAGGCTGGTCAGCAGCAAGGATGGTGCGATCTCGCACGCACTTTGCACATGTCGTACGAGACCAGTTCCTGGAAGAGGACACTATGCTTGGTGAAGTAGGGGCAGCAACACCAAAAGGAAAATTCTCCCCCAAATTGACGTACAGAGTGGCTGCAAAAATGCATTCAAATGGAAGCATGTTTCATTCTTTTGTACTTAAGGTCTCAATGAGTGGGAACATTATTGCAAGGGTAGCTAACAATAAATTATGTCATATTTTCCATGACCCACACCTGAGTCCCTTTGACACTTTTATTATCTTCAATAATGCTCAGAAGAAAATATGTTAGAGATGTCTGTTGAAATGATCATATAGATCAGGGGTCCTCAACCTTTTTAAACAGGGGACCAGTTCACTGCCCCTCAAACAGTTTGAGAGCTGGACTATAGTTAAAAAAGCAAAGAAAACTATGAACAAATTCACTGTGGGTCTAGGATGAGTTGACTACTAAGCAGGAGAGCCGCGGTGACAAAAACACCCAGCAGACCGCATAAATGTCCTCGGTGGTCCACATGTGGCCTACATGCCATAGTTTCAGGACCCCTGATAGAGCATACAAAGAATCCGCTCCCATTTTCCTCACCAGATTATTAGCCATTACAAGACTGTTCCCTGTTCTTTAGTGAACAGGATTTAAAAGATTTAAAGAACACTATTGTTCTATCTACTTGCTCATGTTCAACAATTACATTCAGTGATTATCCTGAAACTTAAGTTAATGTAACACATTTTGACATGATTCTCCCATAAGTGCTAAAAAGTACATATTCTCAACAAAAGGGATTTCATTAAGATGACCTGCATTGCTACTGGTCTCCCCACTGGTGTCATTGTGATAGCTAGATTGTATGTCAATTTGGTTGGTCCAGGATTCTCACATTATGTGATTGAGATAGTTAAAGTTCATTGTGCCAACCTTGTCCATCAACACATGTGGGGTTCATTGAAGGGGGACGGGGGGTAAATGCCTCAGTAAGTCTTGCCTTCCAAGTTATTGAGTCTGTTGCTTTCTGAAGGTGGGACCAGGGTGCAGATGCCTTAGCCAGTACCCTGCTTCAGTTGGCAAGGTTTACTTCCTACAACACATTCCTGAGGAAAAGAAGTCACATGGACCTACCCCATGCAAACGTTGGTGCTGGAGCAGCTGCGTGGAGACACCTGCCAGCACTGAGATGCTTACACATTCACTGATTCAGCTTTGTTCCTGCAGTCGGCATCATTGTGTGCATTTTGTGAGATGGAGGAGGACTCTGTGGATTGGTGTCAGACATGTGGGCTAATGTTGGACTTGTGGGCTTGGGCAGCACTGGGTTGGGATGTTTTCTTGATGTGCACTTACCCTTCAGAGAAAATTCTCTCTTATGCATATGAGTTTATTTGGATTTTTCTCTATACTGTACCCAGACCTAACATAGTATGGTTAAATTCCTAATGGGATCTTGGAAATAGCAAAACAACTATTAGAAGAATAGGTTAGAATAACACCTCTTTACTCTTGATATCGCTGAGGGAGGTTTCATTCAGGGTGTAGGCTATCCATAACATGATTGACATTGTGCAGAAGTGATCACGCTTTTTCTCTTGATGAATCTAGGTCCTGCATTTGGTTCATGGGCCTCCAGTTACATCACTTGCCAATCCCAGGGCCCATCAGCTGACAGCTGGCCTTGCGTACATTCAGTTTCTGGTCTTCCTGTATCATATTTCTGCTTCCTATTTGTCAATTCTTGCAACCACACAAGTCATTAGGAGTCTAACTTACAGCTGCCCCATGACCTTGAACCAGATTGGACTTATCCACTTCAACAACTGTGCTAGCCATTTCTTTATATAAAATCTCTTTCTATAAATATACATCCAAATGTCATTGGTTTTGCTTCACTAAAGAACCCAGGTTAATGCCATCACTCTTTATTTATTTTTCTTTCTTTTTAACTTGGAGTTAGTGAATTAGCTCTACTGCCCCATGTAGAAATCTTTGCTGCATATAAGAAGCATGTAACCTGAAATTGATTGGCTAGGTTTGATCTATGTCTTATACTTAACTAGCAGTTTTATTTCTAACTTTAACTTGCTCATAAATGGATTTTGCTTATCCATTTTTAAAGTTAATAGCTTGGATACATATTTTTTTTCTCTTTCATATGACTTCTTTCCGAATTCAGTAACAAATATTTCAGGAATACTTCATAGAGCCTTCCAACTTTCTATTAGAGAAATCAAAGATGCATTTAAAAGGGATTATCACAAAAGAGCTTAGAATAAACACTAGTCTATTAGGACACTTGACAAAACAGATAATAATCAGTAGCATAAACTGTTCATTGATTATTTCAAAATTCTTGGCTGTTCCTAGAGAAACAAAATTATTTTGTTCTCAAAAAATAATTTTGATTTAAAACTGAAACGGATGTGTCATTCACTGAGAATTGTGATTCTCCTCTTTGACTCTAATAGAATGCTTCTGGAATGAAAATGAAAGTTCACAACACAGATATGATTGTTCTATTAATGCTTAATTATGGAGTGTAATTATTCAAATGGGGAACACTGTTCTGAGACTGATTATGGTTTCTCAGGAAAAATGCAAATTCATCTTTTCAATGAGTTCTGTTTTATATATAAATTATTTTATTGGGGGCTCATACAGCTCTTGTCACAATACATCCATCCACCCATTGTGTCAAGCACATTTGTACTTTTGTCAATGGCTTCTTTCTAAAAGTAACCCAAATTTTTAGAAGCTTTATGTTGTGTAAGTTTATCACATGGATTAATTAGAAAGCTTTAAAATGATCTGTTCTTCCTACTCTTAACAGAAACATTATCATTAGAACTATCATTTTCCAGGTGAATTAATTTTTATTATATCTAACTTACTTTTTGGAAAATATAATCATCATGGTATTGAAAGTACTCATAAATTTTGCCTCTTGGGATGATGCACTATAATAGGGCTTTCACCAAAACATTACCTCTTTCCTTAAGGAAATATATTATATATATATATATATATATATATTAAATATATTAATAGAGCAACAAAATATCAGTTCTATTTTAAATTTTCTTTTTATTTTGTATAAGAAAGAGCTTTATATACAAGAGCAATTGAATATTGAGAAAATACCCCAGTCCTGAGCAGATGGAGTCCTTAAGTCTGATATTGGCCCACATGTCTGATACCAGTCTATAAATTCCTCTTCAGGCTCATGCAACAAATGCAATGATGTGGAACGCAGGAAGATCACAGGCCAGTGGGTGGAACCTCTTGTGGATCCACGGGTGGAAGAGGTGTCTCAGTGCTGGCAGGGATCGCCACGTGACTCCTTTATCTCCAGGGCTGTGGTGTAGCTCCATGTGTCATGTCAGCCAGCATGTCTCCTAGAGAGTGTCTCTATTTTAACTTTTCTAATGAGGCATTTAACATAATTAAAATCTAAAATTCACTCTCTTAAAAACTCCACAATGACATTCATCATTGATTCAGTTCCAACACGTAGCAACCTTGTTGGACGGACTATCATTGCCTCTGGGTTGTTAGCCTGGGAATCTTCACAAAAGAAGAAGTGCTCTTCTTTCCCCAAGGAAACAGCAGGGGATTGGAGCTGCAGACCTTGTAATAAGCAGGGCAGTGTGCCCCCCTCCCCAAGCCTCCTTTAGACTCACATAAGCTTGGTAAGATATTTTCCTGCCTTTCTCATGAGTAAATATTGAAATAGAAGTCATTTATTTATTTCATGGGACAATGTCCTTTAACATGAAATATTTTAAAATATTAAGAAACCATTATTGAAAATTTACAGCTCTCCACACAAAAACATACATGCACATGCGGGTATATACATGTACATATATCCATACCCTTCAGAATTTTATTTAAGAAAACTTTAAAATATTCAAGGAGATTATGATTCAGTTCTTAAAACAGTCAAGTTCAATCCTTATTTAGCTCATCTAAATCCTTATCTAAACTATTCTATTTACACAAAGTATGGGATTAGGTCTCTGAATGCATCAACCAGAATGAGGCTTTCTGTCAGCAATTTTCCTTAAGCAGCATGGTTTCAGAGAAATTCAAATGGTGATTTCTATCCATGAGCTCAAAATATACATTAACAGCATTCATCTTTTCCATTTCATAAAGGAATGACTAAAGACAGCATCCAAGCAAAATAATCAAAACTTTAACTTCCCATATTGTTTTCAGAGAGCAACTCAGTAAACTGCATGGATATATCTGACTTCTGGCTAGCCCAAGAAGCACAACTATGAAGCAGAGATTTGTTACTCTAGTACTCCACTTCAGAGGTACCATAATGTGTTAGTCACAATAGACTACAGAAACACATCTATCGACATGCATATGTATATATGGGAGAGGTTTATATGCAAAAGGATATGAACATTGAGAAAGCATCCCAACGCAGTCCACTTCAAGGTCATAAATCCAATATTAGCCCACATGTCCAATGCCCATCTATAAGTCCTCTTTAGACTCATGAAACATTTGCAATGGTGTCAAATGCAGAATGAACAGTCAGTGGGTAGAAAGTCTTGGGATCCAGTGGTGCTATAAGCATCTCAGCACTGACAGGTGTCTCCATGAGGTTTCTCTAGGTCTAGGTCTCTGACTGCATCAGGGTAGGTCCATGTGGTTTCTCCTCAGTGATGTCTTGCAGGGAACCAGCCTCATCCTTTGAGTGTCTCTGGGGGAAGTTAACTGAGAGAGACTGTGCCTCTGCTTTCAAGAAGGAATTCCCACATTCCTCAGAATTCCCAGGAGAGGGCCTTGCCTGCACAGTAGTTTCATTGGCTTTCTCTAGATTGACAGGTTAGACTCCATCCCTATGCTCTTCATTCTCAAAGTGACACCAGATTAGGTTACTGCCACATAGGTTTATGGGTGAGGAGGTTGAACAGAATCAAGACACGTAAAATAATTTCTAAAATTGATTATGGTGATGATTGTACAACTCTTTTTAATATGTTGCTGCATATTCAGTTGCTACATATAATATTGTACTGAAGTTGACCCAAATTAACAGAGATGACACGCAAAACTTCATGGAAATTTATGTCAACATAGTCTGGGAGGACACATATGTCTCAGAGAAGGTGGTTACATTTCTGTTGGCTGTTTAACTGGGAGGAGAACCTTCCGTAAGGAAAAAACCTACTTCATAAAAACCTGAAGGATAGAAAGAGTACAATACAGTGTATTCAATTTTATAATTTTGACCAAGATTCTATCCACCCCTTGGAAATCCAGATCTTATGCTGTAGACTACCAGAAATCTAAGCTCTATCCCTTTGAGGTTCACAACCTCCATCACAGGTTACAACAGAAGGATTTTTAATGGAAAACACAAGAAATAAACTAAATAAACAGGGCTTTACCTCAAACTCACCTGTTGCAGATTTATAGAATAAACATAACCCCTTGGACATAAGGTTAAAATATTCTAGTGTTAGAAGAATTAATGTCTACTACGCCCAGGTTATGAATTAGGGGCCGTGGACTTTGGTTTGAGAGTGCCCTATGAAAAGTGGCCCAGATCTACCATATATTGACTGTTTTAATCCCCCCCCGACATACTTGCTTTCTTATGACTTACATGAACCCAGTAGGCATGGTTCTTCCTTATTGAATTAATATTATAGAAATATTTTTTAAAGAACATCAACCACCATTGTTTGTGTAAACAGTGTCCAGTCACTTAAGAATTTAAGAATTGAGTCCAGTGTGACACAACAATTCATGTATTGCAGTGTGAAGGTAGTCTATGCTTATATAATTTCCTTTTCTCAACAGTTTTTAAAATTCTCTACCATGTACTAAATAAATAACATTATCACTAGAATTAAGATACACCCCAGTGGGATGATTGAAAATATTATCTAATAAAAGTGATGATATCACTAAAGTGATCTGGAGACATATATAAACCACAGATATATGATGGGGTAACCGCCCCCCACACCTAGCAAACAAACAGATAAATGCTCTTCTGCATAGAGCTTTCCTGGTATGCATTTTTTTTCCACTAGGCAAATATCCAGCAACTCACTCTGAGTTGGTGCACCCAGTCGCATCACCTGGGAATTTTTTCTCTGGTCACAGTGAATTTTCTTGTAAGCAAAGTATTGCTTGCTCAAACCTCATTTAAAAATAATTAAAATACCATTTTAATGGGAACTTTTACAACTCATAACAATCAATTGTATTTTGTGATGGCTGACTTAAGAGAACAGCATGAGACTGAAATTTTGTTTCCTGCTGGAGAAAAAAATGCTTCAGAAATCTTTGTGCTGCTGAACACAGCTTACAAAGACAGAGCTATGGGAAAGTATATGGGTGGTTTTCTCATTTAATGAAAGATGAAGTGTCAACCAGTGGCAAACCTTATAAACCTTGTTTAGGATGTCTGTCTACTTCCCGAATGGGCAAAAATGTCTACTCAGAGTACATTTGGAGTTTGTTCTGCCAGGTCAGACTGTTAATCAAGCTTTTTACTTAGAGGTTCTAAAAAGATTGTGTAACAATGTGTCACAAAGAAAGGCCGGATTTGTGGCTGACAGAGGTCTGGTTTTGTCACCACAACAATGCGCCTGTTCATGCAGCCATATGAGTGTGCCATTTTTTAGCAAAACTCAGCATGAATCTCTTGCCCGACACGTGACCCCACTCCTGTGACTTCCTTTTGTTTCCACAAATGAAGAGGGTCATGAAAAGATTGCAATTTGACGACATAGAGGAATTGAAGAAAAAACAAAAGAGGTGCTGTCAGCCAACCAGAGATGAGTTTGAAAAATGTTTTCAAGAATGGAATCACAGATTTGACTGATATAGTAAGCGTAAGGGAGAGTACTTTGAAGGTGATGAGGCTGTTTTGTAAAAAGTTTAAATATATAGCTTTGAAAAATGATTCATTTTATGTAGGAGCTACTCTCTCATAGGAATGAATTTGGGACTTGCACTTAATTCTAACCTCCAAATAAGGATAATTGTTCTAATGGCATGGCCTTGTTTGATGCTTGCCTCAGTGACAATGTGTGTGTTATAATAAAGTGTGACCAAAAGCCAGGTGTTTCTCAGAAAGAAGAGCATCTGTGTGTGAAAGGATTTTCATAAAACAAATAAGTGGTGTGTCAACTAAGTTTGTATGGAAGAAGCACACCAGACTGTGTGATCCAATGATTTCAAATACCACAAAACTAATGAAGGGATGGCATCAGAGCCGACATCAGGAACACCAGGTTTGCAGAAGGCTGTGGATGACACTGGAAAGCCAACAATCCGTTTCCAGGAACCCCATCTCACCTAAGTTCCCAATAAATCCCCTCTATCCCTGGTCCAGGGTTGTGAATAGCCTCACATTCTGACAAGAAGTGTGATAAGTTGATTATGGCAGATGTAGTGAGGCTAAAATGTAATACTTTATCATTTGATCTCCTTCCTGACCCATTTCAAAGTTAATTCAGCTTGTGCTATTTTCTCTTTCCATTTTGATTGTTGTTTTCCTGTTTTGTCTGCCCATCCCCACATTTGCTTTTGTGTAATTTCTGTATACAAAATCAAGGATAGGTAGGTCAACAGAGACAGTAACTGGCTCGATCACTACCCAGGGGCATGGCAAAAGAGGACGAGCACTAGAAGAAAATGTTCTGAAACTTATTATGGTATTGATTGCAGAACTCCTAATATGACTGAGCATGTAAATTGTATGATATGTGATGTATATGCTAGTACATCTATTTTAAAATAAAACAATAGAAACTTGAACAAATTTAACATGGGTTAATAAGAAGGTGCTTTTCTTGAGCTTTTCTCCTGGTAAATACTAGAGTATCAAACAAGTGCTATTTAGATGGAATGATTCCCTGATGAACTGTTTAAATGCTTCTACTTGGGAGCAGATAAAATTTAAGTGGCACAGTTAGTTGCATTTAAAACTGAAAATTACTTCACTCATGAAAACTATTCTGAGTTGCTATTTCCTTAAGGGTTTTACTGAATTTTAAGTATCTCTCTTAGTGTAATATGCATTAATTCACATAATTTACAACTCTGATCTTTAGCAGATATATTTTATTATCTTGGTAACACAAAATAATTGTGTGAATAAATGAATAAATATATCTATATATATGAATATGTATATGTAAATCACACCTAATAAAACTGAGTATCGTAGGTAAAACCCCTGATATCAATGAGTATGGTTTTCCTTAAGTACTATTATTGTTCTATTTATTATCCTTTAATGTGGTTACTCTTGATGCTTCACATAATAATGAATATCATCTTATTGACTCTTTAAAGCTATACATAGTATTGGTGTGGCGTCTTCATCCATGCATTCATCATGTCAATAATAAGTTATCGACTTCTTCCTACCACTTAAGTACTATACTAACAACTCTGAACACAGAAGTGAACAAACGACAAATATCCACTTATGAAAGAATATGTGAAGCTGAAATTTCAGTCCATTAATCAGTAGTTTAGAGCTCAAAAGGCAGATTGCAGTAGGTAAGTATATTGGACAAGATCTGTTTAGAGAATTGATTACAAACAAAGATTACTTTGAAGACTAAGGTGTGTCTGATCCAAGCCATAGTATTTTCCATTGCTTCATAGCATGTGAAAATTGAAAAATTTCACATAGGCAAATTAAAGATTAAAGCATTTGAATTATGGTTCTGTCAAAAAACATTGACAATATTTAATGGCTACTCACATGACAAACTGACTTGTTTTGCAAGTGCAGCTAGAGTGCTCCTTAGAGACAAGGATGGCATTACTTCATCTTACACACTTTGGACATATTGTAGGGAGCGACCAGTCCCTGGAGAAGGACATCATGTTTGATAAAGTACAGGGACAGTGAAAGAGAAGGAGTCTTTCAAGAGGTGGACTGACACTGTGGCTACAACTTTGCTCGAACAGAAGAATAATTGTGAAATTGGCACAGGACAGGGCAGCGTTTCATTCTTTTGTGCACCAGTTTGCTATGGATTGGAACTGGGTTGATGAGACCTAACAAGTGAGGTTCTACAGAAAGTTCACTGGGACAGAGAGGATATTGTGCCTACATTCCTGAAGAAACTGCAAGCAGTGAGGTAACACATTGAGCAAGGGATAAGTTGTGTTGAATCCAGTCAAACAATTAAACAAGTATGGAAAAATTACTTGAGGGAGTGATTTTCAAAAAGTGGTCCACACATTGGTGCCAATATAAATATATACAAAGACAGAATGTCTTTGAACACCTTGGTAGCTTTTTGATATTACCATGGCCCAGTCGTGTCATCATTGAGTTTGAAATTGTTTGTATTTTTGAAAAGCCTTTTTTGAGCTGATCCCCAGTGGCATAAGTGGTTGAGTGCAGGACTGCGGCCCTCGGGTTTGGCGGTTCAAATCCAGCGGTGGCTCTCAGAAGCAGCACTGGGTAGCACCCACGACCACCAGAGGCAGTGATGACCACACACAAACACACAAAAAAACCCATTTTTTTATTAATTAATTTACAACAGAATTGAAAACAATTCATAAACATTGAAAACAAACAAAAAGGCTCTCTTTGCTTACGGAGAATTTAAAAAGGATTGCGATGGGAGATATAATGTGGAACATTTTGTTTAAGCACTAGGGGCACAGATAGGAAGTAAGGTAAGGGAACTGAGAGGGTTGAAGAATGGTACAAGTTAGGTACCTTTTTGACAATCAGATGAGGGAAGCTGAACAGGAAAGTAGTTAAAGTGGTGAAACAAGTTGAGATTTGGATACATTTTTGAAGGTAGAAAAGGAGAAATTTATTGAACTATCACAAATGAAGAAGAGAAGAAACAAGGATGATTCAAAATTATGAACTGAGTAAATAGAAGAAATTACCATTTCCATAGGCAAGGTGGCTTGAGAGAGGAGCAATTTGGGGGTAGAAATAGAGAAATTTAGGAGCTTAATTTTGGACATACACATTTTAAAAGACCTATTTACACACCAAGTGAAGAATGTAAATAATAAGTTCATTTAAACTAAATAGAAAAAAACAAGAACTTGAAAATAATATTAGCAAAAAGGAAAAAAAATCAAAAGATGCAGACACAACTCAAAGGCAGCCCCACATGGAGCGCTTACCACCCACTGGGGCACAAGTTTACCTATTGTCATTTGCTTACTCATAGGCAATGTCAATAATATCTTCAGCATGATGAGCATCATTCTTGTTCTTTCCATGAGATATTAATGGCCTCATGATTAAGCAATTTATTTAAGATAATAGATAAAATCAAAATCAAAGGTGTACAAAATATAACAATAAGGAATATATATTAAGTCCTTAATATATCATTCCCTTTCATCAGATGTCACTAAAGTGTCATTAATATAACATGCAAGTAAAATTTTGCTAAAGATTATTCAAAAATTTTTATGACAGTGAATCAAACAGAGAACTGATAGCCAGGATTCAGAACACAAAGTAGAACAAGGGAAATGAGACTATCACACAGATATGCCCCTCTGTTTCATTGCATTGTGTAACATAGAACTAGAAACGTCTCCTTCCTCGGTCCTGGAAAACAGAGAAGGCAGAGCTCGTCAGGACCCAGGGTGCACATCTGTTCTTAGGGTCTGGCTACTTTGGCAGTGACAGTCTCCAGCCCTCCCAACAGGCTGAGTTGTGTCTGCAACAGGACCTAGGGGAGACTCAGTGCCAAGGTGGCCTGCCTTTCAGTTGTCATTGAACAGCATATTCTAAGAACAATGAAGGGGGCAAAGTCACGTTTGGGTGAGGTGGTGAGGGATATTAGGGAGGCGAGTGTGTTGTGTTCTGTGTCAATAAACAGATTTAAAGTTGAAAAAAAAAAAAGAAATAGAAATGCCATCACACTTAGTTGTACTCATATAGAATGTGCAAAGAGACCAAAAGGCAGTGTATTGAGCAGGAGATAAATAAAAATTAGGAAAACTGCATATTTTCGCTTTATACTTTCACCATACATAGGAAACTTCCAAGTTGAGCAAATATCTACAAAACGGGAAAATATGAGGAAGACCAGTTTGTGGATTTTCCAGACTGGTGGCAGGCTTATTAACAACTTGTGCTAGGCAGATAGCACAGCCTGGCTTGCAGAACTCCATTACGACTTGCACACATGCTGGTGAGCACAAACACTATAAACTTCATGGCGAGCTACATCCAGTGGTGGGATTCGAGTCATTTCACAATGGGCCCATGGCCTTAAGGCAAGGTTCAAGCATAAAAAAATGATAAGATGACAGGTATTTAATTCCTACAGTTAATATTTAAATAAAAACAATAAATGATAAAAACAAAAATAGATTATGAGAGTTTTAAAAGAAATAAAAGATCATTAAATAATACCTAACAAAAAGCAATGACACTGTATTGCCATATTGCTTCTGGATTGGTGTCCTCATTTGCAATACTCTTTGCTTTATTTGAGCACCATCAGCTGTGAGATTTAACTCTGGCCCTTGTTTCATTGTAGGAGTGGGTTCTCATCCTTTAGAGTCAGGCCAATTAGACAGTAGGAATATTTAAATATTAGAAGCAGGAAACTTCTTATCTCTGAACATATTATGTTCATTTTTAAAAGCCCACTTTCCACTTTGGCTGGACTTACAGCAATTATTCTGACAATATTTTTAGCTCTTTGAACATCATAGGAATCACATAATTCACATATAACATCTCCTTGGCATTGAGACAGCACATAGCTGAAATGAATGACAGTGTATCACCTTCTGGTCCTTTGGCCATATTTTACTTCATGTTGTATGCTTCTTGCCTGAGGTAAAATACACAAGAGGATAACAATGTAGTATTTCATCAAAGTAGAAGAAGCTTTATGGGATGAATAAAAAATATTAGAAGCACAACTTCACATAATTTTGATACCAATGGGTGGATTGGACATTACCGCTGGAGTTTAACAAGGTATTGCACAGATGAACATTAAGAAAGGACAAGGAATGCAAAATTTCAATTTTCACATTATCCAACTGCCCAGACACCTATCTTAGCAAGATGGCACCCTGATTACAGGTGCCATTTTAAGAACTGGATTGTCAAACTTAAGAAAAATTAGGTATTGGTTCGGTCAAGCTTGTTCAAACTGGCTGAATACTACCAATGATTGCATTTCAACAACAACAAAAAACACATCCTCACTTATGGACCAGTGAAGAATGTCATAACAAAGGAAGAAAAGTGTGAACTTGGACATGCCTTCAAGATCCATGGAATCAGCAGTCAGTAGGTCAAGCGATGTTTTTAAATTAGGCAAATCTACTGTATATGGTACATTGAAAGTCATAAAAAGCAAAGATATCTCTTTGAGGAGTATCATTTGCCTGACAAGAGACAAGGTGTTTTCTTTTTTTTTAATTAAAAATCATTTTTTTGGAGGACCATACATTGTTTTTCACAATACAAAAATACGCATACTGTGCCAAGCACCTTTGCATGTCTGCTGCTATCATTCTCCAAATATCCGCTTTTCCACTTGAGCCCTTGATATCAGCTTCTTATCTTTTCCCTCTTTCCCTGCTCTCCCTTCCCCACCAACTTTTAATATTTACAAATTATTATTATTATGTCATATCATACACTGTCCAACCTCTCCCGGAGCCCATTCTTTTGATGTCTGTCCTCCAGATAGGAGGTTATGTGTATATTCTTGCAGTTGGTTCTGTCTCTCTAACCCACCTTCTCTCCACCCATCCAGTAGCTCCAATCTCACCAATGGCCCCAAGGGGATCATCTGTTCTGGGTTCCCCATGTCTCCAGCTCCCCTCTCTACCAGGGTACCTTCTCCAGTCCAGCTGAATTTGTAAGATAGAGTTGGGACCATGATGTTTGGGGGGGAGGAAGGCTTCAGGAACTAGAGGAAACTTGTATGCATCATCACTGTCTCACTGCCCCTTGACTGATCTGTCTCTGCCCTGTGACTCCCCTGTAAAGGGGTGACCAATTACCCATCAGTGGGCCTTAGGTCTCCACCCTGTTCTCCCCCTCATTCGTAATGATGTGATTCTTGTTCTTTGATGCTCGATACCTGCTCCCTTCGTGCCCCTCTTGATCACACAATCTGGTGTGCTTCATCCATGCGGGCTTTGCTGCTTCTGTGCTGAACAGTGACTCGTTTATCTTCAAGTCTTTGAGACTCCAGACACTTAATCATTTGGTATCTATCTGGTCACCATCCATTTCTTCTACTCTGTTTGCCTCTTTATCCATTTTTCTTCAGCGATCAAGATATGGTATTTTCAATTGCCTCAAATGCTTGCAGAAATCAGATAACAAAGAGGGAAAACAAGAAAAATGGTATATTTTAACTATGTTGTTAGCTTTAGAAGTGAAGGTGTAATGGGTAGGTTTGTTATGCCAACATGGGCACAGAAGATTGGTGGGTCTGTTGTGACCTCACAGCCAATGAACACGTGGAATGATTTGAAGGGCAGAGATAGGAGGGCTTGGCAAGTTCCGCCCTCTCTCTTGCTTCCAGATCTTCGGACCAGAGAGCGGCCTTGTTCGTCCTGTGCCTCGACCTCCAAGCAACACTAACCATGGGACACCTAATCGTGGATTGTAGAGCTGTGAGTTGAGGATCCTTCAAGCCCTACTTCGCCACACTCCTGAGATATACATCTCTTGAGTGGGGGACTGTTGGACTCTGTCATCTGGCTGACTGTTGGCGACCTGCTCTGCCGTTTGCTGCCTGTGACCAGATAGCCTGGATTGCTCTAAAGAGGACTACTCAGCAGCCCTCAAGACTTGAAGGACTGCCAGTCTTCTAATTGCCTCACGCAAGTGAGTTGCACCGAGCAATCTGTACTGCTTTAT
>PVJH01027072.1:0-28997 GCA_004026705.1 Nesogale talazaci | reverse complement strand
TTTTTTTTTTTTTTTTTTTGGCATCACTGCTCTCCAGTGGTGGGAGTAGGAGGCCCAGCCCCACTGCTGGAATTGAACCTCCGTCCCAGTGGGCCGCAGTCCCGCGCACAACCGCTACGCCACCGGGGCTCAGCCCTTAATTATACTTTCTAAAACTTACAGGGGCAGTTCTAGTCTGGCAGTGAGTTTGGTTTTTAGGTTTGGGGTATTGTTGTCTATATAGTTAAATACACAAAGAAGTAAAGCCATGGATATGAGTGAATGTGTGTGTGTGTGTGTATGTGTGTTTACATCCTGGAATTATACAATATGTAATAAAAGTCCTAGCTTTTAGGTGGCATAGTGTGCGTAGTGGATAGGTGCGGGACTGCAGCCCACAGGATTGGCAGTTCAAATCCAGCAACAGCTCTCCAGGAGCAAGGCTGGGCTTCCTACTCCCACCAGGGCAGTGATGCCAAAAAAAAAAGTCCTTTAAATTAAGTGAAAAAATTTTAGGTAGAGTAAGGAACTTGACTCAGACCATGAGGCTGAAGGGCTGCTTCAGTGGTAGTGGACAGTCAGATGTGGTAGAACTTACTTAACTGGTTAATCAAGAAAACTTGGGAAAGAATTCGGGCCGCTCCTCTTTCTAACTAGTCTCTTGGAGCAGGTCTCTCAAGGGCGCCTTTAGTTCTGTCAATGGGAGGTCAGTGGGCAATCCTGTTGTGGAAAAGGGGAATACAGATAGTGTTGCTTCTTCTTTTCTCCTTTCCCCTCTCCTGTCTGAGGAGCCATGGTGGCCGAGTGGTTGGCTGTGAACAGCAAGGTCAGTAATTAGAAACCACCAGCTGCTCTGAGAAAGACAGGACTTGGACCCCCGTAGAGTTACCGTCTCAGAAGCCTACCAGGTCAGTTCTGCCCCATCCTCAAGGGTAGCTCTGAGTCGACATCTACTTGATTGCAGTCCGTGCGCTGGGTCCGACAAGAGTCGCTCTTCTTTATGTAAGCTACTTTTTCCTCTGTCATCCTGAAGGTCATAAAGCTCTGGATTTGAATCGTGAAGATTTTCCACTAAAACTAACTTGGGGTAAAGCTCTAACTAGAACGTATGGGAAAGTAATTAGGGTTTTTATGTATCTCATGTTTCCTTAGAGATACAATGAAGTGTGTAATCAAGCAGGGCTGCTCTAGACACATAAATATACTTTTAGATATAAAAACAGCGGTATTAGATAATAAATGGCATATCTCTTTAATGACTAGCATATACAACACTGGGCAAAATAAACTACTGGGCAGAGCTTTCATAGTACAACCCCCGCCTCCCCATGCCCACCCCCACCCCCACCACCCCACCCCCCACCCCCCTCCCACACACACCCTGTGCAAGATCTCACTCTTGAGTTAGTGCACGTAGTGGCATTGCTTGGGAAGGTCACAGTGAATGTTTTTTGTAAAAGCAATTTTGCTCAAACCTCGCTTTTTAGTGGTGGCCAATTTAAGAGAACAGTATACGGTTATGAAATTTAGTTTTCTGCTCAGGGAAAAAAATGCCACAGAAACTATCTTGATGTAGAACCCAACTTACAAGGACATCGCTATGGGAAAAACTCAAGTGTACAAGTGATTTTCTCACTTCAAAAAAGGTGAAATGAAATAAAATCCTTGACAACCTCAAAAAAAAAAAAAAGGTGAAATGCTGATGGATGACAAACCTCATTCTGGACATCTGTCACTTCGCAAATGGACAAAAAAAATCAAGAAAACCCATGTGCTTGTGCTCGAAGATTGACAATAGACCACTGAAGAGATTGGGAAGTTATCTGGGCGATCTTGGAGCTTGGTTCAGCGAATTTTAACAGACTATTTGGGAATGAGAAGAGCTTCACATACCATACAATTCAATCGTCTATTAATTCAATATTAAAAAAAGAGATGTGTAATCCTCATCTCAATACATTTTAGAACACCTTTCTTCATTCTTGTACTCATTGTGAACGCCCCACTATCCTCCATCATCCCCTGTCATAACGCTTAGAAATGATTAGTCCAGGCGTAATCTCCATAGATGTACCTGTCCTGGATTTCATATGTCGAAAAACCATACAAAACAAACAAATGGCAACAACAACAAGCCTCAAGCCAAAAGAAAGAAAATTAGAAAAACTAGAATACATGTGAATCTAATGACATGAGCATCTATTTCTCAGTGCCCTCTGTCTGAGAGGAAGGCTATTCATAACCTTAGTCATGGAGTAGAGGTGGGGGGGGGATTCAAATAATTTAACAATTAGCTTGTTGCCCTAAGGACCATTTTAAGTGTAGAAAACAATGTACAAAAAGGTAGTTTATTACTTCATACAGTTAATACTTAAAGGAGAACAATAAAAGACGTACATGAAGCTAGATCTTATTATGAAAGTTTTAAAACACGAATGAGAAAATATTGAATAATAACTGACAAAAACACAATAAAATTGTTATTTAGGATATTTCTACATTGATTAATTGGCATTCACACCTGCAATATTCTTCACTTTTATCAGAGTGTCATTGGCTGTGTGATTCATCCTTACCCATCTCTTCACTGTAGGACTAGAACCTCATTCCTTTGGTCCATTAGACAAAAGTGTTTGGTATATTAGAAACAAGCGACTTCTCTTCTCTGAATATAGTCCATTCACCTTTCAAAAACGTCTTTCCACTTCTGGACCTACAGCAATTATTCTGACAATATTTTTAGCTCTCTGAACACTTTCAGGAATTGCATAATGCACTCATCATGCCTTATGGGAATTTGGGGCGTAACACAAAACTGAAACAAATGACAGCATGTCATCCTCTGCTTGTTTGGCACTTTTTCTCTTTACATTATTATGTGCTTACTGAAGTAAAAAATTCAAAGAAATAAAAAATGTAGTTTAATCAGAAGTCTGAGTTTCATGAAATGAATAAATAAGCATAGTTCCATCTGACTTTTATACCTGTGAATTCATGCGTGTTTTTATGAGGGCTTAGGACATGCTGTTGAGGAGATGAACTTTAAAAAAGAATACTGTAAATTTAATATTTATTATTTAAAAATAAATTTAAAATTTAATAAATGTAGTTTCATCAATGAGAGGGATAAAACACTGATGATAAGAACCATTTTAGGGCTGAGCCCTGGTGGCGTAGTGGTTGTGCGCGGGACTGCGGCCCACTGGGATGGATGTTCAATTCCAGCAGTGGGACTGGGCCTCCTACTCCCACCACCGGAGAGCAGTGATGCCCCCTCCCCCCCAAAAAAAACTGTAAAAAAAAACAAAAAACATTTTAACAGCTGTTTGAACGCAACAAAAAAAATTAAGTCTCAGTTTGGCCAATTAGGTGCAAATCAGCTGAATCCCACCACTGGGCAGAGGGGATGAACCCATCAGAGGGTTAGCCCACATGGGGACTCTACAAATGGATTTTAAGCTTTTGCTGTCATCCATAGCCTTCTGCAAGCAAGGTGCTCAGAATTTAAGTTCTGATTCAATTCCCTCTTCCAGTCTTGGATTTTATTATTTACAATCGTTGGATAATACAGACTGATGTGCTTCTTCCATGTGGATAGATGACCCCTCAGTTAGATGGCTGCCTATTTTAAAATAAGCATAAGCCTTTGAGGCCTCAGACACTATTCTTTCTGATAGCCAGACATCACCTGGAATCCTCATATGTCTTTTGGTGGAGAGAAGTACAAGTTCTGTTGGGGAGATAGCCAAATGTTGGATTTTTGGGTCTAGGGTATATGAATCTTTAGCTTTAGTCGTTAAAGCCAAAAACCTTCCCAATCTTGTACCAATTTAAACTCGGCTTACATCATCATCAGAGCTTGATATTGCCAGATATCATCCTGTCTTTTAATTTCGAACTGTTTTAGTAGATTGAATCAACTGGTTCAGTGGAAATGGACTGGTACCTCTTAGTGGTTTTAAATAGCATTTCTCTGCATTCAGCTGATAATCAATGATGTTGTGCACTTTTGCAAATACTTATTGGTCATTGAGCACATCCACGGCCCTTCACATCGATTTGATTGCTTGTTTTTTTAACTTTGATACCTCTTCCTGTCGACACCTCCTGATCACACAGGCTGTTGTACTTCTTTCATGTGGGTTTTGCTGCTTCCCTGCTACGTGGCTGCTTGTTGAACTTCAAACCTTTTAAGACCCCAGATGCTGTATCTGTTAATAGCTGGCCACCATCAGTTTTCTTCATCACATTTGCTTATTTTGTTTTGGGGGATCAGTTTGGGAAGGTGAGTATCATCCTTTGCCACATTATTAGAACAAATAGTTCTTGTACTGTTTGTTTCCTTGTCCATTTGTTTCCTTGTTGCATTTGCATATGTATACATACGTGCACACATACATAAACAAATACTCGTGTTGATATATTTTTTCTCTTTCTTTTTTTCTCTACCCTTTGTTTATTCATTGTTCACCTCTCAGTAATTCCTCTCAGACACAATTTGATTGATCAAACACGACCAGAAAAGCTACACCCTCCTCGCCATCAATTTTAGAATGAAAATTCCTCCACTCAGGAACTAAACTAGTCGGCTCTGCAGTGTCATCCTGGAGCAGGTGGGATAGACCAGAGATAACCAGGCATTCCGAAAACGCCAATAGCCAAGATTTTGGAACATCCTCCTATTTGCACAGATAAATCTGTAAACACACCATCTTGTTCCACCTCCAGAAACCTCAAGAAGCTGATCTTTATTTGTTACAAATAAACTCATGTTAATTCTTTGTGGATGTATTAGAAAGAGCTTTATATATAAGAGAAATTGAATATTGAAAAAATGTCCCAGCCCAGTCCATAAGTCCATAAGATCAAGTCCACACATCTGGTATTACTCCATATGTCTGATGTCAGTCTATAAAGGCCTCTTCTGACTCATAAAACACATGCAATGCCACCGAATGCAGGATGATCACAGGCCAGTGGGTGGGAAGTCTTGTGGATCCAGTGGCGTAAGCATCTCAGCATTGGCAGGGGTCTCTACGTGCCTTCTCCAGCACCGAGGGCTGCATCAGGGTAGGTCCAGGTGACTTCTCCTCAGGGATGTCTCTCAGGGAGTCAGTCTTGTCAGTACAGAATCTCCAAGGGAGAGAGCAGAGAAAGCCATGTGAATTCTTTTTTTTTTTTTTTTTTTGGCATCACTGTCTCTGGTGGTCGTGGACACTACCCAGTGCTGCTCCTGAGAGCCACCGCTGGATTTGAACTGCCAAGCCCGCGGGCCACAATCCCGTACTCAGCCACTTACACCGGGGCTCAGCCCGCCATGTGAATTCTTAAAAACAAAACCTTGCACCAAAGAAAGTGAAGTGGGAGAAGCAAGAGTGGGCAGGGAGACAACCAGAGAGCTGCAGGGTGACTGATTACTTGCCGGTGGCAACTGCACCAAGAAGCCAAGACAGGCAGCCAAGGTATTTGCAAGTTCATAGACTTCTTCGCCCACAGGGCGGAGATCACGTCTGAAGTCTGTCTTATCTTCGTAACAGCATTGACTGGGCTTTGTTCCTTGTCAGTGTCCAATGAAGACTTGCTAATTAGTTGGATCTGTCAGTGAAAACCATAGAGCAGAGTCAATCCTGCCTTTCTGGGACCTTGTGTGGGATAAAAGACGGGAAAGAATGACAGAAAGAATATAAAGGCCATGTGCATGATGGAGATGTAATATAATTCATAAAGTTATGGTCTACATCCTAGTTTGGTGAGTACTATCTAGAGCAGTGGTTCTCAATCTTCCTAATGCCACAATCCTTTAACACAGTTCCACATGTTGTGGTGACCCCCCCCCACCATAAAATGACTTTCATTGCCATAAAATGACTTTCATTGCTACCTCATAATTGTAATTTTGCTACTGTTATGAATTGGGCGGCCCCTGTGAAAGGGTTGCTTGACACACAAAGGGGTTGCGACCCCCAGGTTGAGAACCCCTTGTCTAGAATCTTAAAGCTTATGAGTTGCAACATAGCCATTGGTCTCCACTTTCCAGGGGCAAAAGAGAAAGAGGAAGTCAAAGAGGAAATGAGTCCAAGACAAATGATTGACATAAACCATGAACTCATCTACCCTGAGACCAGAATACCTAGATGGTACCCAGCCACCACAACTGACCTTCTACCCAGGGCCACAAAAGTGGACTCTGACAGAACGGGAGAAGAGTATGAAACAGAACCTCAAATTGCTCAACAGCAAAGCCAAAATCAAATTTACTAAAGCCATGGAGGCTCCTCCCCCAAGACTGTTGAGCTGATATTCTTTTCTTGAACTGACCCTTGGGATCACCTGGTGGCAAAATAACAAGTTGACTCAAACAACAATGAACATTACCTATAAGTACTGTGCTCCTTAAAACACAAAGCAAAAAAGTCACTGATAGGAGACCCAAGGCTCAGCAATGACTTTAAAACAAAGAGGAGAGGCTATAAGGGGGCAGAGAAACTAGAGTCACAGAAATGGAATTGTGTGTAATAATGTTCACACCTCGTGTGGAATGTAGCCCACATCCCCAAACCACCTGTATAGAAAATGCTGAGTGGGAAAACTACTGGCTGTGCAAGCCTTCCCTGAAACCACAATAGAATATTATTATTGTTATTTAAATGGATAAGAAGTGAGATAACAGGGCAATGGAGAGACCGTTTCCCCACTTCGCAGGGTGGGTAATCAGCTCGGATAGGCCTTCCAGGTGAAGAAAGTGTGAACACGGGTGGAGCAGGAAGGAGAGTGACTCCATGCACATGTCTCACTTTTTCAAATGAGCGTTTCAGTCCTATGAGCATAGGGACAAGTTCTAGAGCATTACTCCCCACTATAATTTCATAAACAAAATTAACAGAGAGGCTCTGGGATTTGCTTAAGGAAATGCAGCTAGTTACTGGCACCAGAGCGAGGACTTGGCCCCCAGTCCTGAGGTTTTTTCGTCATAAACTTGATGTTTAGCTGCTGGGGCCCTCCCTCTCTAGTTCCTCCAAGGCCCTCTACGTTCATAGGAGACATCTGTATTACATGAACATCTGTGACCCTCAGTTTGAAAGCGCAGACACGCACGGAGGCAGG
This sequence comes from Nesogale talazaci, assembly GCA_004026705.1. Lineage (NCBI taxonomy): Eukaryota > Metazoa > Chordata > Mammalia > Afrosoricida > Tenrecidae > Nesogale > Nesogale talazaci. The sequence goes on along the minus strand of PVJH01027072.1, from coordinate 21,914 downwards.
TGTCACAGTGGCGGGGAGGGTCAGAGGCCGCCTCCACCTGCTCCCTCTGAAGCCTGTGGGATGGGGCAGGCAGGGCCCCAGACACCCGGAGGATCTGATCATGCTCTAAAATGTAAGGGGCAGGGCAAAGAGGGCTCATCTCCACACAGAACTTATTAGGTTTATAATCCGGGGGAGATTTTTTTAAGTCTTTATGAGATGGGAGAGTGGGTAGGTGAAACAGCCCCTGCTCCGTGCCAGGGTGCCCAGCAGCTGCCACCTGGAAAGAAAGAGATACAAAGATGGTGCACCCTTGACGGTGGTTTTTTTCTTTTAAATCATTTTGTTGGGGGCTCATACAATCCACACCTACATCCATTGTGCCAAGCACATTTGTACCTACGTTTCCAACATCATTCTCAAAATATTTTCTTTCTACTTGAGCCCTTGGTATCAGCTCATTTCCCCCTCTCCCACCCTCCCTCACGAACCCTTGATAATTTATAAATTCTTCCCCCCCCCCCAACCCACCCTGCCAATGTCTTACACTGACTGATGTCTCTCTTTACCCACTTTTCTGTTGTCTGTCCCCCTGGGAGGGGGTTATATGTCGATTATTGTGCGGTGTCCCCTTTCTCCCCCACACCTCCTCCTCCCCCTCCTGGTATCTCTACACTCATTATTAGTCCTGGATTTATCTGTCCTGGATTTCCTGTGTTTCCAGCTCTTATCTGTACCAGTGTACATGCTCTAGGAGAACTGAGGTCATGATAGTTGGGGTGGGGGGACCATGAAAGAACTAGAGGAAAGTCGCATGTTTGGTCGGTGCTACACTGCACCCTGACTGGCTCGTCTCTCTGTTGATTTTTTTCCAATCCATCAGTGGGAACAGTAGAGCACCTTCATGGCACAGTGGCTAAAGTGCTCAGCTGCAAGCCTGAAGGTTGGAGGCTGGAATACGCTCGGCAGCTCTGGGGGAGGAAGCCGCGGGGACCAGCTCCCACTAAGATGACAGCCTGTCAACCCCCACGCAGCAGCTCGACTCCAACACAGTGACTAGCTCATCCTGGGAACCCACTCCCCGGCACAGAACAAACGAGGACAACCCTCCCAAGGGCTACCCTGGTTCCACACCGACAGGAACATCAGGCTGCTCTCCTGATAGCCTCCTCTCCTGGCATTCAGCACTGCCTGATGGCCGGCTGCCATGTCCACTGGCTTTCCATCACAGTCCCAGGCTTCCAAAGAAGACCCAGACCCCCATAAAGGATCAACAGTCTTCCCCACACCTTCCCAATCCTCCAGTCTGGGGTTAAACAGCACCCTTTGGCCCTCAGGAGACCCTGGAGAAGAGTTCTCTGATTTGGTTTTGCGGTTATTCTTACCTGAGATGTGTTCAATATAGCCAGATAAAGACCCAACTGATGAGTTGTGGTTTGGGGAGGCAACAGCTGTTCTCATGTTGTTTCCAAAGGTGACTCTGGGGTCCTGGAAATGGGAAGTGTTTAACTTCTATGCTTGGGAACACAGCATTCCCGAACAGCTGGAAAGCCTTGGAAGCGTGTCAAAGTTCACATAGGTCTTCCCCTGGCCCAGGGGTCGGATCATGCTGCTCAGGGAGAGCTTGAATCTCCGGTGGACAAGTCTCCCATGACTTGGGAACTGGATTAGGAAGACCCATGCTGTCCCCACCAGGGAAACAACCGTTTCTATTTTATTTATTTTTTGCCTCAGGGGCTCTCAGTCTAGCTCTTGGGCAAAAGAATTCTGTCCCCTGAATGTACCTAGGAAGAAAGCATCTCTCAGGAGCAGCCAGGGCCAATCCTCACCTCCAGAAAGACCGCTTTGTTCTGGGGAACAACTGATTGGGATCAGTTTCTTCGGACAATGCCAATCCGCATAACCCACTGAACTGTTACCACAGAGCCACAATAGCATGAAGGTGGTGCCTGCTTCCTTTCCTGCTACTGCAGAGGGCAAGGGCGTGAGCCTGGGCCCAGCATGGCTACCCAGAGCGGGCGGGGGGGCGGCGCTTTTCAGGGCAAAGGTGGCAGGATACCCCGTGGGCTGTATGATTGCCAGCATAGCCGGCACGGCTCCTTGCCAGTCCAGTCTCGGTCAGGCTGGCCTCTCCGTTGTGAATCCACAAATGTCTTCAACAAAGTCACCTGTCTTTAAACTTTCTGGTTGTTTTTTTTTTTTGGAGGGGGGGCATCACTGCTCTCCGGTGGTGGGTGTAGGAGGCCCAGCCCCACTGCTGGAATTGAACCTCCGTCCCAGTGGGCCACAGTCCTGTGCACAACCACTACACCGGGGCTCAGCCCTTAAACTTTCAAAGCTACACCAGAACCAAAGCACTTGAGGTCTCCGATTTGAACATAGTTCAGTCCCATCGAACAAAATCCATAGTGACCAAGTGACTGACTGACCACAAACAGTGACCTGGGGAGACCAATTGAAGATGCAAGTGCCTGACTTGCTCAAGGGACTTAGCATCCAGTAGAGGGAGGCCCTAGAGATGTCAGTGAGGGCCTCTGCCCACTCAATGTCTCTTTCTAAGAGAGACTGCCCCGCTCTGGCCCCAGCTTAGAGAGACAGCCCCAAGCTGCTCTAATGGCCAAGCATGGCTCCTGATTGGAGGAGAACAAGAGGGGCAAACCCAGAGGCCATTCCCTTAGCTAGCCCATGACCTTAAGTTGGATACGTTGACGGGCTTGCAATCGCTCCATCCAGAGGTGCTTTATTTAGTTGAAGCAGGCCCATGCAAAATCCAGCCACAGAATTGGAACCTTCAAGAAGGCAGCTCTGTTCACTGCTACATTTTCCAGGCCCGTGCCTGGCTTCAAGGTGCACTCAGTAAATGTTGGTTGAATGAATGACTTGTATCATTGAATGGACTGGGGGGCCTAGCAGATGAATGATTCCATTTTAGTGCTGGCTATTCTTCCCCTACTGCTCCAGCAGCCAGGAGACTGGGTGATAGGTACGACAGGAAAGGGCTTCTTTGACCTTGAGCTTCGAGGAGAAAGTCAGTAGTCCTGGTGGTGTAGTGGTTACATGTTGGGCTACAATCCACAAGGAAAGAAGTTCGAAACCACCAGCTGTTTCACAGGAGCAAGATGAGGCTCTCTATTCTCATAGAGATCAGGTTCAAAACCCCCCGGGGGCCATTCTGCCATATCCCTTAAGTCCTACAGGGTCCCTCTAAGTCACCTTCTACCTGATGGCAATGAGCTTGGATGGCTTTTTCTTGGAGGAGGATGTCCTAGGGAAGGAGGAGCCTGATCTTAGGGTATTTATACTCCACCAAAGGCTACGTGCCTGCAGAGTGCCTCTAGCTCCTGCTCCCCTGATTCTCGTGTTTCTGTTGGCCTAAGTGTGGTCACGATCACCGCATGCTACTAGCTCAAGGTAACGCGGATCCTTGGTGGTTTCTCCCACCCACCTCTGTAAGTAAATCCCTTTATGAAATGCTCCTCAAATTACCCAGTGTGGAGGGAGCACACCATCTGTTCCTGCCGAGGCCCTGAGTGGTGCCCAAAGTGGAACGTGCCTGTTCCTCTCCAGTTCTCTCTACAGCAATGGTTCTCAAGCTGACCCCTTTGGGGCTCAAACAACCCTTTCCCAGGGGTCGCTTGATTCATAACAGTAGCAAAATGGCGGTGATGAAGTAGCAAGGAAAATAATTTTATGGTTCGGGGTGTCACCACCACATGAGGAACTGCATTAAGGGGTCTCGGCATTAGGAAGGCTGAGAACCACTCACTCCTCTATGGGCGAGGACATTCTGCTCGACCCTATCTGAGAAGGCTCCCTGCTTCTCCTTCACAGAGGCAAGTAGGCCGGGAGGGACTGGCTCAAAGTGGCCCCAGGTGGAGTGGAGAGGATGTGGTGCTCTAACAGCTGATTTACCAAACTTCATTTGAGCCGGGCCAGGGCGGGGGGGACTCTGCTCTTCCATCCCACTTTGCCTTCAGGAGATTGACGAGCTCTTGAAGAGCCCGGCTTCCTGGGGTCCCCTCTGTCGTCTCTAGGAGGGGCTCCTGAGAGTGGGCGGACTCAGCCACTTAGTTTTATTTTTATGACAGTTTGCTCGCTCTGAGCATACTGATGAGAAAGGGGGCATTTTAAGGCTTCTAAAAAGGAGATGAAAAGGGTGTCAGATGATCCGGAGTCTTTTCTTGTCTCTAAGAAACGTATCTTTTTTCAGCTCTTGGCGCATTTTATCTTGTCGGCTGGGGATTGACTCTTCAAGCCCGTTCCCACTAGGGAGCTTGGCAGCCGTCTAAGATAGAAACGCCGACTTCCTACCTAAGACTCAAGTGGAAAAACACAGGGCCGGAGTTGACTTCTCTCACCCTCTCTTTCTCCTTTCCCTCATCCTTTAAAAAAAAAAAAAAAAAAGGATAACTGGTTTCTTTAGACCCAGCCTTTTGGCAGCGGCCATTTAAAAGGCAGAAGCATGTGGGAATTATTAATTTTGCATGGGATCCACTCTGGCCTCAGCTTTCACTCGGAGATGCAGTTACATGAAAAACAGACTGCGTTAATTTCACCCCCTCTGGGGTTGCTTGGCAACGGGCCTTGTCGCAAACCCCCACTTCCCCCTTGGAGTGATCTTTGCAGGGTTTTGCTCACGCTCAGGCAATCGTGACCCTGTCGCTGTTGTGCCTGAGTGGGCGCCTCTGGGCCTGAGGGCACAGGGGGCCTCGCTCCAGAAGCGCGGGCTGAGAGGTGATAAAGCCCTGAGCTGGTGGGGAGCTGGGACCTGAGCCGCTCACGAGCCAGGCTTTGGGCACGGGCGTGCACACGAAGGAGCAGGAGCCCAGGAGTCCCACGGGCTACCGGGGGGCACAGGGCGTGCACTTGACTGGGTGCACACTGAGGTCCCGTCAAGAGAAAAACAGAAAACCTATCATTATGATTTGATTTGGAAATGCTCCTTAGATACAGTGTGAAATAATAAGTTGAAATAGTATGCATAGATGCTAGCATGTGGTTGGGGTGGCGGTGGGGAGGCGGTGTAAAAATAGCTTGATTTTGTTTGCGTCAAGAAAAATATCAGTGGTCCCCTGTAATTGTTACAGAGACGTGGGGGTGATAAGATAATAAGAGACAAACATGGGACTGAGAGGTTTTACCACATGCCTTTGCTATCCTGTTTTATAAACCTAGTATCCCCCCCAAAAATGTATTTTACTCAATATTTAAAAACTGGGAGCAACCCAATGGAAGTTATTATTTGAAAAAGTTGGGGAGAGGGTATGTGAGACTATCTTGTACTATTTTTGCAATGTTATTAGTGAGTCTGATGTCTTTTTCAAAATTTAAAAAGAAATGTTTTCCATGTTAGCTGTTCATACAGTCTTCTCTTGCTATTAAACACCATTCTTTAAAACACACACACACACACACACACACACACACACACACACAACAACAGGCATGAGTAGGGGGAGCAGAGCACTAACCAACCCAAGGAAGGCTATTGTTTATATCATCACAGGAGGGGAAGAGAGAGAGCAGGCTTCAACCTGGTGCACCAAGATGTAAATACAAGAGACCAGCATGTAGCAGAGAAAGAATAGAGGGGCCTATGGAACCTGCCCCAATCCCAACTGTGTGGACACCCCCCTCCCCCCGCCCCAAGAAGAATGCACTTCAGAGGACAGCACCGAAGTTACAGCTTGGGGAGAGGGGCATGTCTGATCAGAGGACACAGGAGCAAACGAAGAGGGAAGGAGAGAGAGTGGAATACCGTCTGGCCCACCAAGCCCTGAGAATGTTATTCCTGCTCAGAGCAGCCGATGCACAGAGAGGACCATAAGGCTAGCCCCCTCCCACCCTCCACGAACAACCGCATCCCCCATAGCTCTAGGGGGGACACCACTGTAGACAGAGCTGGGATTAGGCACAATCTGACCCCATCACCCTGGGGCGAAACACGAAGCACCTGCAACAGAGCAGCAAAGGGAGGAAAGCGATGAAGTCCCTGGCGAGTACCAAAAACAGACTGTGCAGACAGAGTGTGGCACCCCATAAGACTCAACTGGAAAACACTCATAAAGGTAAAAATTAAAAAAAAAAAAAAAGAGACTTCTCACTATTTTTGGCTTTTCCTTTTTTGTCATTGACTTTCTTTGTGTTGCTTTTGTTTTGTCTTCCTTTGTTGTTTTACTTGGCTTTTGCCTTGTTTCTGTGCTTCTTCTTCTTCTTCTTTTTTTTTTACAAAGTATGACAGGTTTATTGGGCCAACTAGGCTCCCCTGGTAAAATATGGGAGGAATTTAATCAGGTCCCTTGTTTGAAAGGCAACTGAGATAAATGTCTCTTTGAGGCCACTTTTTCCTCTCTTTCTGCCTGGGTGGCTGGAGCAGCGTGTTTCTGACTCAGCTAGTCCCTCGCTTCAACTGTACACTGCACTACCTCATGAACCCTTGATCATTTATATATTACTATTTTGTCATGTCCTACACTGTTCGACATCTCCCTTCACCCACTTTCCTGTTGTACATCCCCCAGGAAAGGGTTATATGTAGATCCTTGTGATCTCTTCCTTACTAGCCCACCTTCCCTCCACCCTCCCAGAATCACCACTCTCACCACAGGTCCCGAGGGGATCATCGGTCCTGGATTTCCTCGTGCTTCCAGTTCCTATCGGAACCAGTGTGCATCTTCTGCTCTAAGCCGGATGTGTAAGGAAGAATTGGGACCAGGACAGTGGGGGTAAGCATTAAAGAGCTAGAGAAAAGTGGTTTGTTTCATCATTGCTACATGGCACCCTGACTGGCTCGTCTCCTTCCTGCAACAAGGGCATGTCCAGCTTTGTGTCCCCACTCTGCACTCCCCCCCATTCACAATGATATGACTTTTTGTTCTTTAAGGCCTGATACCTGATCCCTTCAACATCTCGTGGTCACACAGGCTGGTGTGCGTCTTCCATGTGGGCTTTGTTGCTTCTGAGCTAGATGGCTGCTTGCTTGCTTATATTAAAACCTTTAAGGGCTGAGCCCCGGTGGCGTAGTGGTTGTGCGCGGGACTGCGGCCCACTGGGATGGAGGTTCAATTCCAGCAGTGGGGCTGGGCCTCCTACTCCCACCACCGGAGAGCACTGATGCCAAAAAAACAAACAAACAAAAAAAACCCTTTAAGACCCCAGATGCTATATCTTTTGATAACCAGGCACCATCAGCTTTCTTCACCACATTTGCTTATGCACCTGCTTGGTCTTCAGCAATCATGTCAGGAAGGTGAGCATCCTGAAATGCCAGTTTAATAGAACAAAGTATTCTTGCATTGAGGGAGTACTTGAGTGGAAGCCCTATGTCCATCTGCTACCTAAATACAAAACCTATAAATATATGCACATAGATCTATGTCCCTATCATCATATATAAATGTATTTATATATGTACATGCCTGTATTTAGACCTCTATACATGCCCTTTGCCTCATAATTCTTTCCTCTGTTTCCTTTTACTTTCCTCTTGCCCCACTATCATGCTCAACTTTCATTTGGATTTTAGTAATCCCTCTTGATTATATTGCCCTTGATCAAGCCCTACCAGTCCTTTTTTTTTTTTTTTTTTTTTGTGGCATCACTGCCCTGGCCTACCATTCCTCTCACACCCTCCTTGCCACTAATTTTGGCTCACTTGCTGTTCCCTTGTTCATGGATTTACTAACACCACCTCCTTTTCCCCATTTCCCCCTCTCCCGTGGTTTCTCCTCTAGATTGTTTATCCCATCTATCTTATCTAGAGAGACCTGCAGAGATAATAATATGCATAAAAACAAGACAAAGCAACAAAAGAAAACAAAACAACAAAACAATGACAAAAAATGGAAAAACCGTTAACTCACGGCCTGTATGTTGACTTTTGGAGTGTTTTCTGGTTGAGTCTGATAGGGTGCCATGCCCTGGCCCCAAAGTCTATTTTTTAACTCCCTCTGGACTTCCTTGCTCTGCTCCTCTTGCGGTTCTGTTGCACACTCTTAGTGTTCTGCCTCTGTGTGGTGGGGTCAGATCAGGCTGAATTCCCACACTGTGTCTCCAATATTGTCTCCTGTAGGGCTATGGGTCAGTGAGGGATGTCCTGTCTACTAGTGGGGTTGGCTATATGATCCTCTCAATGCATTGGCTACTCCGAGCAGGGATATATATGGTCCTCAGGGCATGGTGGGCCAGGATGTGCTCCACTCTCTCTTCCTCCCCCTTCATTTGCTCCCGTGTGCTCTGGTCAGACAAGTCCCTCTCCCTGAGCTGCCCCTTAAGTGCTAGCCTCTGAAGTAAATTCTTCTTGGGGGAGGGGCAGCTATCCACGTAGTTGGGATTAGGGTTGGCCCACTGTTTTTGCACTTATTATTGTCTCTGCATGTCTATCTAGATAATAAACTAGGGTAAATAATTCAGAGGAGTAAACAACGGGGCCGAGGGTTCCAGGGGGACATGGGAGTAAGGGTGGTGGGAGAGAGGAAAGGGGTGTCAATCAACCCAAGGACAAGAGAACAAGTGATTTAAAATTGATGTAGAGAGAGGCATAGGGTGCCTAATGGGGCTTAAATAAGGGCAATGTAGCTGGGGAAATTACTGAAACCCAAATGAAGGCTGAGCTTGATAGTGGTACAAGAGTAAAGGAAAAGGAAATAGAGGAAAGAACTAGGAGGCAAAGGATATTTATAGAGGTCTAAAGACAGGCATGTGCATATGCAAATATATATATATATATATATAACAATAGGGAAGTAGATCTATGTACTTATATGGTAAGTATTAAGGCAGCAAATGGTCTGAACCACGACTCAAGTACTCCCTCAATGCAAAAACACTTTCTTTTTAATAAACTGGCATTATGTGATACTCATCTTCCTGACATGATCACTGAAGACAAAATGGTGCACAAGCAAATATGTTAAAGAATGCTGATGATGCCCAGTTATCAAAAGATAAAGCATCTGGAGTATTAAAGGCTTGAAGATAAACAAGCATCCATCTAGCTCAGAAGCAACAAAGTCCACATAGAAGAAGCACACCAGACTGTGTGATCATGAAGTATCAATGGAATCAGGTATCAGCTATCAAAGACCCAGAACAAAAAAATCATATCAATGTAAATGAGGGGGAGCACAGAGTGGAGACCTTTGGAGACATCTGTAGACAATTGGACATTCCCTTACAGAAGGGTCACAAGGAAAAGACAGCCATTCAGGATGCAGCATAGAACCGACATATAATTTTCATCAAGTTCTTTAATGCTCCCCCCCCCCCTGCAACTATCATGACACCAATTCTACTTTACAAATCTGACTAGGTCAGAACATGTACACTGGTATAGAAAAGAGCTGGAAACACAGGGAATCCAGGACAGATAAATCCCTTGAGAGCAATAATGAGAATAGAGCTATCAGGAGGGTAAGAGGAAGGTGGGGGGTGGGGGAGCCGGGGAATTGAACACAATGATTGAGATATAATACCCTCCCCAGGGGGACAAACAACAGAAAAGTGGGTGAAGGGAGACAGTAAATGATGTAAGATAGGAAAATAATAATTTACAATTTATCAAAGGATCATAAGGGAAGATGGGGAAGGGAGATAAAAAATGAGGAGCTGATATTAAGGGCTCAAGTCGAAAGAGAATGCTTTGAAAATGATGACAGCAACAAAAGTACAAATGTACTTGTATGGATTGTGATAAGAGCCCCTAATAAAATGATCAAAAAATTATCAGATGTAATCTTTAGATTCATTCTAAACTTAAAAACAAACAAAAACATCATTCTTGTTGTATTCTTTAAAGAGACCGTGATATGTATATTTTGCATGATATGATGCGGAGTTGAAGGAACTTTAATCATTTTTAGTTGCTCCCCAAAGCTGGAAGCATTGTGGGTCACTGGCGGTAATGGGCTAAGTTGCTAACCTAAAAGTTGGAAGCTCATGTCTATCCTGAGGCATCTTGGAAGAAAAGTCTGGCAATCTATTTCCAAAAATCAACCATTGAACACCCTATGGATTCCTGGCCCTGTGGTCCTTGGACACCTTCCTAACTCTGAACTAAAACCACTCCTGAAGAACACCTCTCTGCGGTGTGAAAGGCAGGCCTAGAGGGTGAGGAGGAACAGAAGAGGAACAAATTCCTCAGATCAGACAGGCAGCATCCCTCAGGCAAAGTGAGAAGTCAGGAAGAGGCAGGGAAATGAGTAAATGGAAGCTGGGAATCCAATGTGGAAATGGGAGGACTGCAGATACATGGTAGGGACAGCACCCAATGTCCCAGAACCATCTGGGTGTGGATTGCTGAATGGAACACTAGTGTGCTTTGTATACTTGCACTGGAACTGCAATAAAAATTGATGAAAACCCTGTGGCACTGACCTGCTCTGATAGGCAAGGGGGTCGTCATTGGTTAGAATTAACTCCACAGCCACTGGGTGGTTTTAAGACGCACCAACCTTCACTAGGGTGTGACCAATCCCTGTCCCAGTTGGCTACTGGCTTTAGCGATGGTCACTAGAGAGCTGAGTAAAAATAGGTGTAAATGACTATCTTCCTAAGAGCTAGCATCTCCGAGCATGTAAGTCCCATGATCAAAGCATTGCTCTTCCATTCAAATGAGTAGTCCTGGACTGTCCCTTCCTTGCTTTTCTGAACACATCAGTGTTTTCTCTCTTCTCCTCCTCTTTCTCAACTTCCTTCTCTGATTTTCCATGTACGTATCTGTATCTTTCCTCATAAGACTCCAGGGATTGATGTAATGCCAACAAATATTTTCAATAAGTTGAGGAAGCACTGGAAGCACTCGTCTATGCCAAAAAATTTGGCCAAGAAAATGAAAGAGATTCATATTTGTACCCATTCCAAAGGAAGGTGACACAACCTAATTCGTCAAGTATTTGGCAATATCATTAATATCACATACAAGTAAAGTTTCACTGAAGATGATTCAAAAACAATTGCACTGGTACATAGGGAGCTGCCGGAAATTCAACATGGATTGAAGAGAAAATGTGAAATGAGTGACATCATTCCTGATGTCAGATGTATCTTGGCTGAAAACAGGAAAAATGTTTCACTGATGATGCAAAGGCATTCAACTGCAGAGATCGTGACAAAATAGGCTACATTGAGAAGAACTGGAATTTCAGGATGCTTCATGGTGCTCACACTGAACCTGTACATGGACCGAGAGGCAGTCGAAAGGCGATAGTGGTAGATATATCTGACCTCCTCTGGTCCATTTCTCTTTACCAACAGTTCCTCCCACACCACTCTATCTATGTGGAGTTTGACCATTCATGACAATGGCCACCCAGAGCTCACACACAATACCATTGAGGGGATTTATTAAGGCATTTAAGTATTTACCAAAGTCAGGTCAGCAAACAGTAAAGCTATAGAGAGTCACTGGTCTCCTCAGCCAGCAGCCAGTTCTCTCTTTGAGCTTCTCGGTCTCTCAGCCACATAATCCCTTGGGCTTTGCTCCTAGGGATCAAGAAACCAGCCTGTCTGTCTCTCCGTTGCATAGGTTCATAAACTCGGGCCGGCCGAGAAGGTATTCCAGAACCTCCGCACAGCTCCTTTGAGTCTCCACATCATTCTGATGCGTCTGGTCTCAGCGGCGTCCACCCCTTCGGACAGAGATCTTGAAGTGCTCTTCCAAAGTCTTCTAGGTTGCCCTCCCTTCTCTTCAAAGATGACTCATAGTCAGGGTGGCGGTCACCAAGATGGAGCGGATTGAGTATCCCACACAATCATTTGGTGGGACTTACAGAGATTTAGATAGAAGAGCTATCTTAAGAAATTCCACTCCACCACAACAGTGTGGTTTAAAACTAGGTAAGGGCTGTATCTCTTCACCATACTTATTCCACTGGGATGCCTGGCAAATAATCTGAGCCACTGGACCACATGAAGGAGAGAGTGGCATCAGGATCGGAGGAATGTTTAATAACAACCTTGATATTCATATGACGCAAACTTGCTTGCTGAAAGCAAGTAGGGTTTGAAACACTTGCTGACCCAATTCAGACTGTAGGCTTCAGTGTGGAGTGCCACATTACATATAAAGAAAAGCAAAATCCGCACAACTAGACAACAGATAGCATCATGATAAAGGGAGAAGAGACTGAAGTTGTCAATGAGTTTATTTTTCTGGTTCCACAAGCAAAGCTCATGAAAGCAGCAGTGAAGAAATCAAAAGACATGCCTCATTGGGCAGATCTGCCGCACAAGACCTCTTTGATGAGCAACGATGTCGCTTTGAGGACTAAGGTGCGCCTGAGGCAAGCCTCAGCATTTGCCATGGCCTCATCTCCCTGTGAACGTCGGACACCGGCTAAGAAAGACCAAAGCGGAACAGATGCCTTTCAATCACAGGGATGGCAAAGAACAGGGAGAGCCTGTCAGAGGAATGAACAAATCTATCTGCAGAGAGGGAGAACATGGTGAGAGTCTGAGTAGATGTTGAGTAGAAACTTCCATAGACGTGAAGACGGTGAGATTTTTGTCTCATGTACTTTGGAGATCTTATCAGAAAGAAAGAAGAGCTGAAAAAAAATGACTTCAAGCTTGGTAGCAGGTCTGTGGAAAAGCGGAAGACACTCAGTGACATAGATTGACACAGGGGCTGCAGCCATGAACTGAAACACATCTGGGAGGGTGGCGTAGGCCTGGGCCGTGTTTCTTTCTGATGTACATCAGACCATGATGACTTGGAACCAATTGGATGGCAACAACATCAAAAGGAAACCCCTTGGGGAAGAATCTTATAAGCGACGCTACAGTGCCGATTACATTTCCTTTAGCTCTGAGTTTTTCATTTCTCTTTGCTTTGAGCTTTAAAGACTCCACTCATCTAGATTACTTAAGACTTAGGTTGATGCGAACATTGTGGGCAGTGGCCCACGGTGGAACCACTATGCTACATGTTACAAGCAGTTTCACTGAAAAAAACCCCTTGCTCCACCTCTTAAACATTCCCAGGCATCCACATCAAGTACCTAGGCATCCCTGATGTCTTACTATTTTCAAAATAAATTTTATAGTACTTTTCAGAGAAATTGGATGGCATAGGACATCACTTCTCTCTCTCTCTCTCTCTCTCTCTCTCTCTCTCTCTCTCTCTGGTGCCGAAACCCAGGAAGCACTTTTTTTTTTTTCAGATGGGGCTTTTTTCACTAGCAACATACATCTAAGATTTATCCATTTCTCTTTATGGCTTGATAGCTCTGTTTAAAAAATAATTGTTTAATATTCATTGTATGATCCCATAGTTTGTTTATCCATTCATATCAAAGGATATCTCAGTTGCATCCAATTCTTGGTGATTATTATTTTTTTTTGGTGGGGGGGGCATCACTGCTCTCCGGTGGTGGGAGTAGGAGGCCCAGCCCCACTGCTGGAATTGAACCTCCGTCCCAGTGGGCCGCAGTCCCGCGCACAACCACTATGTCACTGGGGCTCAGCCCAATTCTTGGTGATTATTAACAAAGATGCTATAAACCTTAGGGTTCAGTAAGCTGGGATGTGCATTTTCAATTCAGGAACACAATTGCTGGCTCATGTGTAAGATTAGACTTAACTTTGTAAGAAACTACTGAACTCCCTTTGAAAGTGGTTGTACCACTTGGCATTCAGAATACCAGTGAATGAGAGTTTCCGTTGCTTGATGTCCTTGCTAGCCGTCAGTATTCAAGGGATTGGACCCTCGTTAGGTAGTAGTATCACAGTGTTGTCCACCAGGAAGTCGCTGTGTCCAAGCCTTTATTGGCTTCACTGAGCACTCAGTTGACTAGATCAGCTTTCCTCTCTCTCCTGTGGTCGGCTGACAGCAGGTGGCCTCTGTGATCAGGCCAGTCTCACCATTACAACAAACAACCCCAACTATGGGCTAGAGGACTAGATCACAAACACAATGCCAAACTGGCTGTCCCCACCCTCACCCCCAGTCCGTTCCAACTCCGAGCAGCCCTCCAGGACAGGGTACAATTGCCCCCTGTGGGTTTGCGAGACTGTTTGCGAGACTGGGTTTGCTGGAGTAAGAAGCCTCACCTTTATCCCTGGGAGCAGCTGGGGTTTCAAACTGCTGAGCTTACAGTTAGCAAGCCCAAGCCCAGTTAGCATCATCCCAAGGCCATAGCATGACCGTTCAAGGACAAAGGCTAAAGCGACATCACTTGAGGTGTGGGGGCATTGGAAAATAACTCCGCCGAGAGTTCAGGGAGAGAAATCAGTTTGGGTGCGGCAAATGCTGGGTCGTTCTGACGCTCCAGGTAGGAGGAATGGCATTTAGTCTCCACATCTCCAAACAGGGGTTCAGATTCAGCTGTGCTTTGCAACGAAATAGGACAGCGTTGACAAAGACCCTGAGGGACCTGTGGCAACATGAGACCAAGGCTTACACCAAGCGCGTGAGCTCTCCCCGCCGACTGGCTTCTGTTAAAGATGACTGGATCACCGTTCAACTCCCACTGTACTCAACTCTATCAGCGATCAAGCTTCAGGCGAGTTGTCACGGACTGACTTGCAGAAATATGAATAAAACCATATTCTTTTAATGTTCTTTTTTTGTGTGGCATCACTGCGCTGGTGGGAGTAGGAAGCCCAGTCTTGCTCCTGGAGAGCTGCTGCTGGATTTGAACCTCCAACCCAGTTGGCCACAGTCCCACACTCAACCACTACGCCACCAGGGGTGAGCCCGCCAATTTGCTTTTTAACTCCAAGGTGATCTCAGAGGTGTTTCTACTCAAGATTTGTTTTTGTTTTTGTTTTGGGGCATCACTGCCTCTGAAGTGTTGTTTTTTTTTTAACAGTTTTATTGGTACTTCATCCACATGTCATACAATTCAATTTATTCAAACAAATCAGGAAGAATTGTACAATTATTACCACAATAAAGTCTAGAACATTTTCTTCTTCCTTGTACTCATGTTATTCATGTAATTATTAGTAGTAGTATCATCTGAAAAGACTTTTTTATCATTGGAGGGCGGGGCATGAACATGACGATGACGCTCCGTCCTTCCTGGCAGCGGCCTTCCTCATGGCGGCCAGCATTTTGCTGAGCTCCCCTCTCTTCCTCTTGGCCAGGATGTGTGCCCCCACCCGTTTCTTGATGCACGTTAAGTGCCCGCTTGTCCTTGGACACCTAGAGCAGCTCCATGGCCCTTCGCTCGTAGGGCGCGAAGCCACACACCTCCCGGAACATGTCCCGCACGAACTTGGTGTGCTTGGTGAGGCACCTGCTGGGCCTCACCTTGCCCACATCCTTGGTTACCTGGTGGCCCTTGTCGAGACCCACAGCCATCGGGTAGCACACACTACTGCTCTTCTATCGCTGCCGTGGAAGAAGACTAATCACTATTTTTAACTTTGATAGAAAATATACCCAGCAGTTCCAGATGTAAACATTATTTCAGGGCAGTACTCTTGGGAAGTCTTCTAGTCTCAACCAGTCTGCTAGGTCTTTTTATTTTGTTTTATTTTATAAAGAATTTGAGATTCTGGTCCACATTGCTCTCTCTATCAATTTTCCTCTTCTGTGACTCAGATTAAAATGGTGGCAGTCATAGCTGGGCATCACTTAGTTCTTTTGGTCTCAGAGACGAGGCTGTAGTTCACGTAGACTAATGGTCTTGTAAGACTACCTTCCTCTGAGGGTCTTTCGTTTCCTTCTTTCTCTTTTATTCTCTTGATGAGTAGAAACCAATAGTTGCATCTGAGAAAACTGCTCACAAGTTTTCAAGACTACAGATACTACTGTGTAACTTTCTGAACGATATTGTGCCAGTTGACAGAGCTGTCTCATGAGATCTGTAAATATACTCTTAAGATACCTGTACACATCATGCAATTCTATGTCAATTATATGAGAATCAGGATAGTAACATTGACAGACTCAAGATACAGAACATCTCCATAGCCCAAAGGGCCCCTCAGGGTGCCCTTCAATAGCCACATTCCCTTATTCCCTGACCCACATCCCCTCCTTAGCCTTTGACAACAACTCATATCTCGTGCATTTCTAGAATTGTATATAAAACTTAGAATTTCCATATACTGTTATGTAAATGGAATCACAGAGTATACAACTTTTTGAGATTAGCTTTTTTGTTTTTCCCCCACTCAATATAATTCTCTACAGGTTCATCCACACTCATCTCCCTAGATGTATATCACCTAGGGCTATGCATTGATCAATTGTTGGTGACATTTTATTGCTAAATAGTGTTCAAAAAAAAAATGGGCTGAGCCCCAGTGGCATAGTGGTTGTTCAAGGGACTGCGGCCCACTGGGATGGAGGTTCAATTCCAGCACCACAGGAGCAAAGGGTGGGCCTCCTACTCCCACCACCAGAGGGCAGTGTTGCTCCCCACTCCCAAAAAAATAGTGTTCCACAAAGGAGCTCGAGCGGCAGAGTAGGTTACGCATTCAACTGCTAACCACAAGGTGATCTCCAAGAGGAAGATGGCAGGCTCCTCCTGTAAAGACTTAAAATCTCCAAAACTCAAAGGGGAAGTCTATTCTACAGGGTGGGGATGGGCTGACATGGAAACCAGCGAGTTCAGTTGAGGTTTTGCGTGTAACCATTGGGCTGTTGAAGGTGTGTGGGGGACGAAAAAATGTCAAATCCAAACTTTTTCCTTTGAAACCAAACAAAATTCAAAGCCATTGAGTGGGTGCTGACTCAGAGTGAGCCTATAAGATAGGGTCAGACTGGCCCTGGGACCCTCTGAGACTATGACTCTTTACAGAAGCGGAAAGCCCTGTCTTTCTTCCATAGTGCACCTGGTGGTTTTGAACGGCTAATCTTGTGGCCCCCAGCTCAAAATGTAAACACCATGCCACCAGACTCCTTTATTCAACCTGGAGATCAAGACAACCATCCAGGTGAGCATGAGCTCAAAATGTTGTCCAAAGGACACACAGCCAAGTGGCTAAGTAGAAACAACAGGAGAACAGGAAATCACTACAAAACCAGAACCGACAACAGCACACTCGGTCAGTGCTGCACGTGGAAATGACCATGTTAGGAAATGTGCACATCAGAAAAGCTTACAAGAGAGCCTCAGACTAGAACTTTCTTAAATGATGGCTGGGCTGTGACTCATAACAATGGGACCCTGGTATTCCAGCTGCATGATAAGCCATTAAGGCACACCCAAGCCAAATTCCTCAAGGGCAAGCCTTCCCCTCTCAGGAATGGCCAGGGGAGTTAGAATCCATTTCAAATACACTCTGCCTGAGCTTTTTACAGTTATGGTTAATGGTCAGAACGAACTGACAAATCTTTCTCTTGAGGAGTGGCCGATAGTTTGGAACCCCAAAGCCTGAGGTTAGCATCCCAGTGCTGAAACAAAGTCACCACTAGGACTCCTTAACTGGACAATATTCTTGATAGCCAGTTAGGTTCCAGAAACCGTGAAGTATTCTTCTGTATTTGACCTTGATTCTGAGCACCCCAGTTTACAGAAGGCTATGGATGACTTGGAAGGCCCAAAATCCATTTGCAGAGTCCCTACATAGATCAAGCCTCCATTGAATTCCTTCTGATCATTAACCAAGGATGATGATGAGCTTGTCTAACGACAGAGTGCATCGGAGAGTGGATTACCTCCATTCCTCTCCAGCCAGCCCCGTAAGGGACATTCTCTCCTTGGGACTTGTCTGGGTGTGTCCTTGATGGAGATCAGGGTATTGGAGACAGGACAGGGAGTCACGTTGTAATGAGTCATGCCTTATCTGTCACCCTCTGACTGCCTTCACCATTCTAGTCAGCTCTTCTGTCTAACATAAAACATCTGTCTTTGTGTCCCAATCATGGTCTCGTTCCTGCTTTTGTAGTCCCACCTATAACTGTGACATATTGACATACCACTAATCATAAATTTGTGACAGTTTCCTTCATTCCATGCCTTATTTACCTGGTGTCCTGCCTATAAATTCTCAGGTGCTGTTAGGACCTTGTGCTAATGACCTCCCTTATCCTGATGCTTTGCCATTGTGCTGTTGTTATTGTTTCTCTTAAGACTTACTGTAATAAGGGTTCTCTTTAAGTCATTGAGATTGAGGGTCTCTTTTGTACCCTAAAACACTTGTCAACAGTTTTAATGTGAACCTAATCAAGCTTCTAGAAATCACCCTGGTTATTAGAAAAGACAGGAGATAGAAGACTTTTAAATCAAGTTGCGTTGAATTACAAACCCAGAACAGAGAAAAGAAATTTGGAATAACAACCACTGCCAATCACTCTTGAGTCAGATTTATACTTAAAGGAAACGGTTTACTTTTCTTTCAAGAAGCCTACTCTTATCCCAAGGACTGCCGTGGTGTAATGGGTTAATCGTGAGGCTGCTAGCAGCAGGGTCGGCAGTTCAAACTCACCAGCTGCTCTCTGGGAGAAGGAGAAGGAGACCTTCTGCTCTGTAGAGACGGATAGCCTCGGACACCAAATGGACAGGTCTAATCTGTCCTCCCCGGTCACGATTTGTCCGAATCAACTGGATCGCAGGGGTTTTTGTTTTGTTTTGTTATTCTTATCCCTGAGTTTAAAAATTCCTGACCTAAAATTTATCCTGCAGTATATTTTGCCTCTCTCAACACACGTTTCCTTTCCTCTTCCAAAGAACAGGCCTTAACAAAGCATTCAGCTGTGATCAAATGAGGAACACTAGCACTTCTTCCACTTAAATTCCTAGACTTGTCAGACTACGGGTGGAGAAGGGGAAGGGGGAGCAAGGGGGCATGGTGGAAGGAAGAATCTTCTGTTTTCTTCTTAGGGCTAGCTCAGGAACCATTAAGTACTCTATTACCATGGAAATTTGTCTTTTTAAAAGCAAACATTATTAAAGTCTCTGTGAATTTTCCATTCTCTGAAAGCACTTTCCTTTTGCATAGGGAACATTTCCCCAATTTTAAAATTTTATCATGTCCAAAGCCTTGCCACCTTTGCTCCCAAGGGTGCGTTCTGGCTGTATTTCTTTTTTCTTTTTTTGGCATCACTGCCCTGGTGGTGGGAGTAGGAGGCCCAGCCTTTGCTCCTGTGAGCGGGAATTGAACCTCCAACCCAGTGAACCGCAGTCCCGTGCACAACCACTACGCCACTGGAGCTCAGCCCTAATTCTTTTTTTTTTTTTTAATTAAAAAAAATTTTTTTTTGTCATGTAGTTCTTGACTGCTGCTCCCATGAGCCTGGATTGTGGATTCAAGCAAGGCAAAATCCTTGAAAGTTTTAATCTTTTTCTATTTATCATGTTATCTATTGGTCCAGTTGTTGGAATTGTTGTTTTCTTTACATTGTGTTGTAATCCATTATGAAGATTACAAGCCCTTGATCTTCATCAACCAGTGCTTCAAGTCCTCACTTTCAAAAAGAAGGTTGTGGCATCTGCAAATCACAGGTTGTTAAAAAGTCTTCCTCCAATTCTGATGCCACATTCTTCTTCATATAACCCAGTTTCTTTGGTTATTTGCTAGCATATAGGTAGAATATGTATAGTGAGAGAATACAACCCTGATGCGCATCTTTCCTGATTTTACACCATGAAGTATTCCCTTGTTTTGTTCACACAATTGTTTCTTGGTCCACCTACAGCAGTGATTCTCAACCTTCCTAATGTCGGGACCCTTTAATATAGCTCCTCATGTTGTGGTGGCCCCCCCTCCCCCGCAAACATAAAATTATTTTCATTGCTACTTCATAACTGTGATTTTGCTAATGTATGAATTGAGTGACTCCTGTGAAAGGGTTGTTCAACTGCCAAAGGGGTCGCGCGACCCACAGGTAGAGAACTGCTGATCTACATGAGGTGCACATGAGCACAATGAAGTACCTTCAAATTCCCATTCTTCTCAAGGTTATCCACAGTTTACTATGAAACGAAGCCCAAAGTCTTTGCACAGTAAATAAAACATGCGTGAACATCTTACCTATGCTCTCTGCTTACAGCCAAGATCCATTTGACATCAGTAATGATAGCCCTTGTTACATGCCCTCTTCTGAATCTAGCTCCCTGTCAATGTACTGCTTCAACCACTGTTGGAAGATCTTCAACAACGTTTTACTAGCATGAGATATTAGTGATGTTGTTCTCTAATTTGCACATTCTATTGACTCATCTTTCTTTGGAATGGTTACAAACACAGGACTCTTCCAGTCAGTTGGTCAAGTCGCTGACTTTCAAATATCTTGACACAGAGGAGTGAGTGTTTCCAGTGCTTCATCAGTTGATAAAAACATTTCCGTTGGTATTCCATCAATCGCTAGAGCTTTGTTTTTGACCAATGCCTTCAGTGCATCTGGACTTTTCCCTTCATTACTATTTTTTTTTTTTATTTAGGCATCACTGCCTTCAGGTGGTGGGAGTAGGAGGCCCAGCCTTTGCTCCTGGGAGCTGGACTTGAACCTCCAACCCAGTGAGCCGCAGTCCCGCACACAACCACTACACCACCAGGGCTCAGCCCCTTCATTACTATTGGTTCTTGATCATATACTACTTCTTAAAATGCTTAAGTGTAAGCTAGTTCTTTTTGGTACAGTGACTGTATATTCTTTCCATTTGTTTCTTTTAAATTGTTTCGTTGGTGCATATAATTCACATACAATTTAATAGTTCAAATCATATTAAGAAGAGTTATACAATCATCAACAGAATCAATTTCAGAACATTTTCTCATATACACTGTTTTTATCTCTCCATCTCCCCTCAACCTCCCTTGCCATGCCCCTAGGTAATTATTAATCCTATTTTCATGTGTTAGTCTGGGTTGACTAGAGAAACAAATTTAGAGACACTCATGGATGGATAAGAAAGTGCTTTACATAAAAGAGTAGTTGCATATACGGGCACGAAGCAGGGAACCAGTAGAGGTATGAGGGTCTGCTCCAATCCCAACTATGTGGACAGCCTTTCCTCCCCCCAGAAGAATTTATTTCAGAGGACAACACTGGAGCTACAGCTCATGCAGAGGGACATGTCTGATCAGAGCACACAGGAGCAAATGAAGGGGGAAGAAGAGAGTGAAGTGCATCCTGGCCCCCCTAGTCTTGCCCTGCTCAGAGCAGCCAATGCACAGAGAGGACCATAGGGCTAGTGCCCCTACAAGACACGACACCCTTCACTGATCCGTAGCCCTGCAGGGGACAACACTGGAGACACAGTGTGGGACTTGGGCCTGATCTGACTCCATCACACAGAGGCCAGACACTAAGGACACCCAACAGAAGGGCAAGAGGAACAGAGTGAGGAAGTCCCAAGAGAGCTCCATAAATAGACTTTGGGGCCAGGACATGACACCTATCAGACAAGACCAGAAAACACTCCTAAAGGTCAACAAACAGGCCTTGAACTGTTTACAGGCTTTACTTTTCCTTCTGTCCTTTTGGTAATTGTTTTCTTTTCTTTTGTTGTTTTGTTTTGCTCTGTTTTTGTGCATATTATTATCTCTACAGGTCTATCTAGATAAGATAGACTGGATGAATAATCTGGAGGAGAAAACAGGACCACCATTTAGGGGGACATGGGAGAAGGGGAGGTGAGGGATAGGAAGTGGAATTAACAAACCCAGGGACAAGGGAGCAACAAGTGATGCAAAATCAGTGGGGAGGAGGGTGGGAGACACCTGGTAGGGCTTGATCAAGGGCAATGTAACTGAGAGGAAACATCGAAACCCAAATGAAGGCTGAGCATGATAGTGGGACAAGAGGAAAGTAAAAGGAAATAGAGAAAAGAACTAGGAGGCATGCTCACTTTCCTGATATGATCCCTGAGGACAAAAGTGTGCATATGCAAATGTGGTGAAGAAAGCTGATGGTGCCCGGCTTCCAAAAGAAATAGCGTCTGGGGACTTAAAGGCTTGAGTAAACAAGCGGCCATTCAGCTCAGAAGCAATAAAGCCCACACGGAAGAAGCACACCAGCCTGTGTGATCATGAGGTGG
>PVJH01027071.1:0-29251 GCA_004026705.1 Nesogale talazaci | reverse complement strand
CCCCCCCCCCCCCCAAATAATGTGTCAACCTGGCTAGGCTATAATTATTGGGATTGTATAGTTGTCCTTCATTTTATGATCTGATGTAATTATCCTATGTGTTTTAGATCTATACTCGTGACCTCTATGATTTACTTGTATGGATTGCAGTTCCACCATTTTTAAGAACTCCTCGGACTTGGGCTGCATGACCTGCTGCTGGACATAGCTGCTTTGACCAGGTCTTCGGGGCCCCTGTGCAGCTTCCCTGCCACGTTGATGGCCCTGCTAGGGGGTAGGTTGCTCTAGCCAAAGGCCTGGCCGGGCCCCCCGGATGCATGGGACCTCCCCACTCTGCAGCCAATCCAGGGCAAGGCATGCAGGAATGAATATCAGCCGAGCAACATCAAGTGCATAACAAGCACGGCTGGATCCGGCATCTGAGCACGGCGTCCGGCATCCAGGTCATCCTCTACCGCATGCTCAAGGGTTGAAAATTGCTGAATCACTGAGGAACACGAAGCCACCACGAGACCTCCACCCCAGCACTTCCCCGACCTGGACCGCTTCTGGCACCTCCCAACCCCCTTTTTTGGGTGGAAAATAGGACAATAGGAATGCTTTTCAAATTATGGGTGGAACCAAGAAGATTTAGGCTGAGCCTCCTGGAAGAGGGGTGGAGTCAGACCTTGCCAAATGCCTCTTTTGGATTTTGAATTAGGAAGAACTTGAGGCACACACAACAGCCCTCAGAGCCCTTTGGAGAACAGAGGATGGTAGGCATCCCCGACTTCCAGCAACCCCTGGTCTATTCCAGACCCTTCTGTGATAATAGACAAATCGTAACATCTTTTCATGTGTTCTGTGGATGATTCAAAATGTATCAAAGATCAGATCACCTCAGCTTTTATCACCCTCAAAATGCTTCAGCAATAATTCCTGTAATGTCATTAAATGTCTATTCAATCAAAAGGAAAGAAATCCTCACAACTAGACCAGTAAGTAGCATGATAAACAGAAAATCTTGGAGTTGTCAAAAATTTCATTTTACTTGGATTAATAACTAACACACATGGAAACAGCAGGTAAGAAATCAGTGATATAATGCACTGGGCAAATTTACAAAGAATCTCTATAAAGTCTTACAAAGGGCCAGGCTCTCATCAAAAACACTTCAAATACTGGAGAGATTCAAAAGTTTTAGATCCCAGCTATGAGGAAGCAAGGACAAGTACTAACTTCTTTGGGTAATGGTCATTGTAAACTCCATATAAGGGAAATTAGAAAAGACTTTGGTCTGAATGATGCAACTGGAATACAGGTAAGGCAGTACTTGCAAGAATATACTGCCTTAAATGCTTAGTATTCTAAAAACATTTCAAAACAATAAGCTTTTACTTTAAGATACAAAAAGGTGGAAATTAAACCCACGGTTCATATATCGAATAGGAAATTAAATCCACAGTTCATAGATTGAAGAAAATAATAATTGGTATAGAAATGACATGCATAGCTTCCTAAAACGTAAACATACTTGATGATTTTGTGAGTTTCCTATTTCTACTGTAATGCCTTACCATAAACTTAACATACTAAAATGACCTAGATTTATTAGCTCATATTTCTGTAGGTCAGAAGTCTCTATGAGCTTGACTGGTTCATCCATTTCGGCTCTTGAAACAAACTCCCTGCCATCGATTCTACCTGACTCTCAGCAAGGGTTGGACTGCAGCCCACATGGTCGGCAGTTCAAAATCACCAGCCGGAGAAAGACTGGGCTTTCTATTCCAATTAACAGTGACATGCTTGGAAACCCCACAGAGAGGTCACTCTAGGTCAACATTGACTCGATGGCAATGAGATTTTAGCGGTTTGCGTGTTTTTTAGTTTATAGGACAAAGTAGCAATGTCCCTTTGGGTTTCTAAGATTATAGTTCTCTTTCCCAGCACAACACATGGCTGAATCACAGTACCTACCAGCCTGGACTCTTATTTAGAGACTCTAAGGCGTGTCCACTCCAAACTCATGTCAGGGTCCAGTTCCTTACATCTTTTATTCTTAGGGGCTATTCTTTCTGATCTTTGCACAATAAGCCTCTCCAGATCAGAGCCATCAATGGTGTATTGAAGTCGTCTAGATGCAGAAAATCTCTTGGGCTTTCCGTTCTAGCAAATTTCTCATCTTACTCTAGCCAGAGAAAGTTCTCTGCTTTAAGGGCTCAAAAATTAGAAAAAAGGGACTGAGTATACTGAGACCATTGTTAAGATGGGAAAATAAGCTCTTGTACAGTCCCAGGGGTGGGGTCAATTTGGCAATGTCTTTTATTAAAATGTACAATTTCCATTTGTCTATTTTATCCTAAAAATATAAATACCCATGTGCATTGAAGTATTTCATGTTGTTTATATAGTGCTATTTATAATGTCAGTATTGCTATTATAATATAATGCTATTATAATGTCAGTATTTATAATGTCAGTAAATTTGAAATTTCACATACAGAAAAGGAGGCATAAATAGCATAAGGTACAGTTAAGCTATATTCATTAATTATGTGTAAACCTAAGATCAATCTACCCATACAAATATAAAAAGGTTTATTAGACATAATAAAGAGAAATAATACAATATATATTGAATTTCATTATTTTTTAAATAGAAAACTTCTATTTGTTTAGATATATAAATTGCATAAGAAATTATCTAAAAAATACATGTAAATTGACAATCATTGGTGAAGAATGCATGTTGAGAGGTGTAGGTATAGCAGACTACTACTTTTTAATGCAGTCAGAATAAGGCAGTATAGAGTATGCTAATGTCAATTTGCAGGTGTTCATATTGTACTATTTTTATGTAAATTGCTTTTGGTGAAGGAAGAGTGCATAGAACTTCCCTCGGGCAGTGGTTCTCAACCTTCCTCATGCTGCGACCCTTTAATGCAGGTCCTCATGTGGTGGTGACCCCCCAGCCAGAAAATGATTTTCATTGTTACTTCATCACTGTACTTTTGCTACTGTTATGAATCAGGCAACCCCTGTGAAAGGGTCAGTCGACCCCCAGAGGGGTTGTAGCCCACAGGTTGAGAACCGCTGCTCTATTGTTTTGCCTACTACCTGTGGGCCAAAATTACTTCAAGATTTAAGATAAATGAAAAAAATTAGAGGTGAATTGTCATGACCATTAGCAAATAAAAGCCCTTTGAATTATCCAAATCATCTAGTTACTTAAAGAAAAAGTGGGAAAAGGGACCACCATTGTCATTGTGTCCCTGTGTTCTCTGCCAGGTTCTAGATGAGCTGGAATGTCGTGGAGTTGCAGCCTCAGAGCAAAGCCGAGCAGAGCTGGAACAGAAGCTAGATGAAGCGAGAGAGAGTATGCGTAAAGCAGAGGTGAGACGGCAGCTTGTCCTGGCCTTTTGCCAGCTCCAAAAATAGCATCACAATTGTCATGCGCACGTTTAGGATTCATTAACTTGATGGCAATGCATCGTATTTATTTGTGTCCATACTATTATTTATGGAGTTTCTGCTTTGTACAAGGTAGCACACCTATGTACAAAGAGACCTTGACAGTTTTTTTTATTAAATTATTTTATTGAGGGCTCGTGCATTGTTTTTCACAATGCATAAATAGACATGCTGTGCCAGTCACCTTCACATGTCCGCTGCTATTATCATTCTCCAATCATCCGCCTTTTCCCTCGAGCCCCTAGTATCGGCTTTTCCATCCCTTCCCCTCTTCCCCTGCTCTCTCCTTCCCACCAACCCTCAAAACTTTCTTCATTTTTTTTTTTTCTGGGCATCACTGCTCTCTGGTGGTGGGAGTAGGAGACCCAGCCCCACTGCTGGAATTGAACCTCCGTTCCAGTGGGCCACAGTCCCACGCACAACCACTACACCACCGGGGCTCAGCCCCCTCAAAACTTTATAAATTATTATTATTCTATTATATCTCACATTGCCCAACCTCTCCCCCAGCCCACTCCTTTGATGGAGCCCGTCCTTCAAATAGGAGCCTATGTGTATATCCTTGCAGTTAGTTCCGTCTCTCCACCCCACCCTCTCTACCCTTCCAACATCTCCAATCTAACCACTGGCCCGAAGGGGCTCATCCATCCTGGTCTCCCCTTATCTCCAGCTCCCCTCTCCACCAGTGTACCTTCTCCAGTCCATCTGGATTTGTAAGGTAGAGTTTGGACCATGATGGTTGGGGGTGGGGGGTTGGGGAGGAACGCTTCAGGAACTAGAGGAAACACGTATGGATCATCACAGCCCAGCTGCCCCTTGACTGGAGACCTTGACAATTTTTTTTTTTTGTGGGCATCACTGCCTCTGGTGGTCGTGGGCACTACCCAGCGGCCGCTGGATTTGAACCGCCAAGCCTGCGGGCTGCAGTTCCGCACTCAACCACTTACGCCACCAGGGCTCAGCCCGACCTTGACAATTTTTATGGGACAAAAGAACCTAAAGATAATAGAATTTATCCACAAACTTTTAAAAATGCTTTGATATGCTAAACAGCCCCCAGCCCAAGAAAATCCCATCTCAGGGACAAACATAGTCCAAGTCAATTGGAATAACATAGTGTGAAAAGGTAATTGTCTGCTTTGGTGAGTAACAACTGAGATCTTAGAAAGTTTGTGTGCTGCCATCTAAGATACTGCTATTGGTCTCTCCCTGTCTGGAACAAAGAATGAAGAAAATGGAGAATTCAAGGAAATAGTCCAAAGTATAATGGACCACATGAACCGAAACCTTTGTGACCCTGAGCCCAGAAGAACTAAATATTGCCTGGCTACCACTATGTTCTCTGGAAAGAATCACATTAGGAGTTCCTGAATAGAGTAGGAAAAAATGTGGAACAAAACTCAACATCATAAAAATGACCAGATTTACTAGTCAGGTTGTGGGAATGTCAAACCAATATTCTTCAGGGCCTGGAAATGAACTCAGCCCCATGGCTCAATTTTTAGCCAGACAACAGTTACAAAAGGGAAACAATAACACCTTACAATAGTCAACAACTTGAGATCAAAGGAACAGCATTTACCCAAGGACAAAGTTCAGAGGGGTTAGTAAAGGAGGAAGAACCACAGGGAAAGTGGGATACGTGGTGTTGCATTGTAGGAATTAAAGTCAATGACATGAAACAGAATATGTGTAAGTTGTTTGAAAAAACAGTCTATGACAGCGCTGAGCCCCGGTGGCGTAAGTGGTTGAGTGCGGACCTGCAGCCCACTCGCTTGGCGGTTCAAATCCAGCAGCAGCTCTCAGGAGCGGCACTGGGTAGCGCCCACGACCACCAGAGGCAGTGGTACCCACACACAAAAAAATAGTCTATGTTAAAAAAAAAGAAGAAACTAGTATGTTCTATAAACTTAACTCAATCCACAATAAGTTTTTTGTTTTAAATCTGAACTTGATTTAAAAAGTTTAGCGTCATGAATGAGACTACATTAAATAACAAAAGAATTGGGTCGCTATGAAGATGATACTTTTTTTTTTGGGGGGGTGGTGGTGGCATAACTGTTCTCTAGTGGTGGGAGTAGGAGGCCCAGCCCCACTGCTGAAATTGAACCTCCATCCCAGTGGGCCGCAGTCCCACGCACAACCACTACGCCACCGGGGCTCAGCCCGAAGATGATACTTTTAACATTTTTGCAAAGTGTGAAGGGGCTTCAAAATGTTCAGGAGAAAATTCCATTATCTTTTAATTCCATTTTCCTGAACTCTTTGAAGCCCCTTTATACCTAACACATCAGTCCAGTTCATAGTGTAGAAAAACGATCCAAGGTCAGAACCTAGCAACCACTCATTTCCCTGAAAGGATCTCTGCAATCAGAGGCATCAGGTGGGCTTTTAAGAATGATGGAAAACTTGGTGAAGCCATATCTACCATGGCTATGTCCAATTCTTTGTGACCCTATATAGCGTTTTTTGTGTTAGTCTGGTAGACTAGAGAAACAAATCCAAAGACATATGGCTCAGTGGTTGTGTGAGAGAATGCGGCCCACAGGGTTGACAGTTCAAATCTAGCAGCAGCTCTCCCAAGAGCAAGGCTGGACTTCCTACTCCCACCGGGACAGTGATGTGAGGAAAAATAGAAAAAAAAGAAAGAAACAGCTTTTTATCCAAGAGCAATTGAATATTGAGAAAATATCCCAGATCAAGCCCGTAAGTCCAGTACCAATTTATAAATTCCTCTTCAGACTCGCTAAACACATGCAATGATGCTGAATGCAGGAAGATCACAGGTCACTGGGTGGAACATGTTGTGGATCCAGTGGCTATAGAAGCATCTGAGCACTTCATGTGTCCCAAGCTAATACTTCCTGACCTACAGGAGAGCTTGAGATGGAAATGAATAAAGTATTAGTAAAGGAAGAAGACATAAGATGTAGTTCAGCGGGGCTGAGCCCCGGTGGCGTAGTGGTTGTGCGCGGGACTGCGGCCCACTGGGATGGAGGTTCAATTCCAGCAGTGGGGCTGGGCCTCCTACTCCCACCACCAGAGAGCAGTGATGCCCCCCCCCCCAAAAAAAAGAAAGTATGTTGTGGGCTGAGCCCCAGTGGCGAAGTGGTTGTGCGTGGGACTGCGACCCACTGGGTTGGAGGTTCAATTCCAGCTCCCAGGAGCAAAGGCTGGGCCTCCTACTCTCACCACCTGAGGGCAATGATGCCTAAAAAAAAAAATTAAAAAAAAAAAAAAAAGAAAGTATGTTGTTATTTTTAGGTACCATCAAGTAAGTTCCGAATCACTGCACCCCTGTGTACAACAGAACAAAGCACTGCTTCACTCTGACATCTGTTTCTGTGCTTGACCACATTGTTGCAGCTACTGTGGTGCTAGCTGGTCTTTCTCATCTAGATATTCTTGTTTTATTGGCTATGTTGAGGTGCTCTCTTTTGATGATCCCGTACTATTCAAAACATGATGTTCTTCTCCAGGAGTGATCCCCTCTGATAACATGCCCAAAGAACCAAAGTCTATGAGACAAAGTCTCTCCATCCTCACTAAAGGAGCATTCTGGTCATACTTTTCTGACAGACTTGTTTATTCTAATGGCAGTTCATGGTATATTCATTATTCTTTACCAACCCCAAAATTCAAATGCATCAATTATTCCATCTTCTTCAGCCACCAGGTGAGATCTTTTCATCACTTTTACTTCATCATGTCTTCCATTCACTTTACTATCCAGAATCTCAAGATAGCCATTTTTGTCATCCTTTTAAAAAACAGTTTTTAGCAATTTATCCACATGTCATGCAATTCAATAATTAAATCATATCAAGAAGAGTTGTACAATTATCACCACATTCAATTTCTTTTTAGTGACCTTTTTTCATTTATGATGTCTTCTCACAACTTGTCTGGTCTTTAGTGATTCGTAAGCAATGCTTCAGCATATTCTGAGATGGTCTGTAAATTCATGAGCGTTAGACTCAAGCTTGTACTTTGGCTCATATGGACTTGCTTTCACTCTCTTCAACTTGAACTTGCATATGAGCAATGATGGATGGTTTGCTCTTCAGTCAACCCAGATGATATTGACTGCATCTTTTTTGTTTTTGTTTTTTTTGTTTTGTTTTGCTTTTCGTTTGTTTTTGGGGCATCACTGCCCGCTGACGGTGGGAGTAGGAGGCCCAGCCTTGCTGCTGGACCTGACCCTCCAACCCAGTGGGCCGCAGTCCCACGCACAACCACTACACCACCGGGGCTCAGCCCTAACCTTATCTTTAAGCTCATAATCGTTGTTTATGTTGTTGAAAAGACTCATTTGCAAGAATGTCATAGCAGAATTCAGTCATGTGAAGAATCTTTATTTCCAAATTTCCAGTAATTATCAATGGGTCTTAATTGCATGTTTAATCAATTTCAAACACAAAAATTGGTAAATTTATTCAATTTCTTCATCTTTGGCATTGGTAGTGATATGTTGATTTGGAGAATAATGATACCAGCTGGCCTTTCTTGTAGGTCCATAAATATTCTTGTTTCACTGACTGGCACAGAAATATTCTAGGCGATGAGTAAACTCTTTGTTTCGTGAAGGAACTGTATTTACTGTGTATTTCTCTACTTGACTGCAGTATGACAAGGAGATATAAGGATAGGCCTCTTTTTTTTTTTAAGACTGAGGTGCTGTTCAACTCTCTGGGGTATTGTGTTCATATACAGAACATAACCCATGTTCCTAGTATTAAAGATATCTAAAACTTTAAAGCATAAGTGCCAAATCTATATATAATACTCAAGGAGCTCTAAGGACCACAGAGACCATTTTAGAAGGGGCCAGTAGGACAAGTACCACAGGAAAAAATAAGACTTGAGTTGAATACTGATAGATGCTGTCAGGTACTACTGTGTTAGTCTGGGTAGACTAGAGAAGCAAATTCATAGAAACTCATATGTGTATACGACAGAGTTTTATAAAAAGGGTAATTTATACATTAAGAAAGCATCCTGGGCTGAGCCCTGGTGGCATAAGTGGTTGAGTGCGGGACTGCAGCCCACAGGCTTGGCAGTTCAAATCCAGCGGCGGCTCTCAGGAGCAGCACTGGGTAGCACCCACGACCACCAGAGGCAGTGATGCCCACAAAAAAAAAAAAAGATAAAGAAAGCATCCTAACCCAGTCCAGTCCAAGCCCAGAAGTCTGATATTAGCCCATATATCTGATACCAATATATAAAGACCTCTTCAGTCTCATGAAACACCTGCAATGACACCAAATCAGAGGCCTGTGGGTAGAAAATCTTTGGATCCAGTGGCATTATAAGTATCTCAGTGCTGACATGGGTCTCTACGTGACATCTCTGGTTTCAGAAGTCTGGTTGCATCAGGGTAGGTCCATGTGGCTTCTCCAGTCCAGGGCACTAGTGTAGTCCCATGTGTCTTGTCAGCTGCAATGTCTCCCGCCTCCAAGGAACAAATTCAGGATTTCCTAGCATTCTCAGGAGAAGGCCGTGCCCACACAGCGGCCTCATTGGCTATGATCCGATTGATAGACTAGACTCCGCCCCTTCACTCTTAATCCTCCCAAGTCCCAAATTGACACCAGATGATGTAGCTACCACAGTTACCAAGTAGTTTCGAAACTCACGGCGACCTTATATGTAAAGCAGAACAGAGCACTGCTGGTTCTGCACCTCCCTCACAGTCGTTGCTATAGCAAGCCCAGTGTTGAGTCAACTATGTCAACCCATCCCATTCAGGGTCATCTTCTCTTTTCTGACCTTCAACTTTTCCAAGCATGATGTGCTCCTTCAGGTACTGGTCCCTCCTGATAATGTGGCCAAAGTACACGAGACAAAGTCTCCCGTGCTCACTTTGAAGGAACACTATTTGTGCTGGACTTCTTTTTATTTTTGCTGGGCTTATTTTAGCGCAGATTTGTTCTTGTCCTTTGGCAGCCCTTGCTATTTTCAGTATTCTTTACTGACCCCATCATTCAGATGCATCAATGTTCCCCTCCTTTCGCATGTATATGACACAATTGAAAATGCAGTGGCTTGGAACAGATAATACCCCAATCTCTCAAATGCTCTCTTTCCTCTTTTAAAAAATTATAATTTTATTGGGGGCTCGTGCATCACTTTATCACAGTCCATACACACATATACTGCGCCGACGACCTTCACATACCTGCTGCCGTCATCATTCTCCAAATACCTGCTTTTCCACTTGAGCCCTTGACATCAGCTTTTCATCTTTTCCCCTCCCTCCCCACTCCCCCTCTCCCACCCACCCTCAATACTTTATAAATTATTATTATTTTGTCTTATCACTGCCCGACGTCTCCCCTCGCTTACTTCTCCACTCTCCGTCCTCCAGATAGGAGGTTATGTGTCGATCCCTGTAATTGGCTCTCCCTTTCTATGCCACCTTCCCTCCACCCATCTGGATCTCCACTCTCACTACTGGTCCCGAGGGAGCCAGCCGTTTAGGATTCACTGTATTTCCAGTTCCCTTCTGTACGAGTGTACCTCTTCCAGTTCAGCAGGATTTGTGAGGTAGAATGGGGATCGTGAGGCATCTTTCCTTTTCAACACTTCAACTTTGAAGCTTATATGTCTAATGTAATACCTACATATCAACAGATAGGTAATAGCATTCAGTTAATCAAAGAAAAGGGATAGCACCACCGCCTCAGGAAGTAGAAATTGAACCAAAAGATAGAGGCAGAAGAAAGGCAGATTTAGACTTGGTATTAGGAAATGCTTTCTGATGGTCAGATCTGCTCAACGGCAGAATTCGCTCCTTTGGAATATAGTCCAGCACGAAAAGTTCACAAGAACTGGCAGCAAACATCTTTCAGGGGCTCTATGCAAAGACTTCATGCACTGGTTAAGTCGGATTCTAATGACCCTAGGTGACAGAATAGAATTGGCTCCTGGGGTTTCCTAGGTTACCACAACGTTGACCTCAGCATGGGCTGATATATCTTAAAAGGTCAGCTATTTGAACCCAGTAGCTGCTCCTCTGGAGAAAAGATTCAGTAACCTCCTCCCATAAAGATGGAAGGTTGCAAAATCTTTTTGTTTTGTTTTGTTTGGGGGCATCACTGTCCTCTGGTGGAAGTAGGAGGCCCAGCCTTGCTCCTGGAGAGCTGCTGCTGGATTTGAACCACCCAGCCAGGGGGCCGCAGTCCTGCACTGCGTGTTCAACCCAAAGATTGAAGGCTGCAAAATCTTACAGAATGCAATTTGCTCCTGGAGATAGATTCAGATCTATTCTGCTCAATGGGGTCATTATATGTCAAGATTGACCCAATGGCATACAGCAACAATAATCCTTACAGCAGCAGAGCACCCAGTTATTTTTCCTGCAGATTTGCTGGTGCATTCAAGCCTCTCACCTTTTGGGTAGGAACCAAGAGCTTCATCACTGCCTTCCAAGGTTAATTAATCAAACACTTCTTAGGATTCTGGAAGTTTGAAAAAGTGCTTCAGTGGGATGGGACGCAAATGTGGGCAGAGAGGCAAGTAGAGCTTGCTTTTGACATAGCCCCATGCTTGTGATCTAAACCCAGCAAGCTTACCATCTGCCTCACCTTGAAAAGCCCTGTTTATAACCCCAGCTGTCTTCATTCCATTCTTACCCGCAGCCTACACAGTGTAGCAGGCCGGGCATTCAATGACTAGTTTATCGTTCTTTCACTGTAGCCTCATGGCCAAACCACCACACGAAGTGCTGGCCAAAGACTCTGGCAGGCACTTGCCTAGTCTGAGAGACATTGGTTTGTGGTAGAAATATTTTTCCTATTGTTTGTTTCTCCAGACTCTGCATGAAGTTGGCTTCAGACCCTAGTGGGACAGTGGTGGCTATTTTGAGGCAAACTTCAGAAGGTTTTCAAAGGGTGTTTCCCATCTCTAAAATAATGGTGTCAGTCAAGCTCCACCAAAACCCATTAGCCCCTGCAGGAACAATAAATTCTATACATTTGTCTTTAGACTGAGTGACCTGCAATTTCAATGAATGTACTAAACTATGTTTGTTAGTTCAAAGCTAAAGATAGAACATAAGATGTCCACAACATAATTTCTGACCTTTCTAATACTAGTATTTATGTCTGCACTCTCAAAAATAATTTTCTTCCCCCAAATATGGAATATACTGAAACCATGGTAGCCAGATGTATTAATATTTTCCAATTACAAGAATTGAAAATGTCAGTTTTTCATACCAGAACACCTGTGAAGTTTAAGTAACTCTGTTATGTTCAAATGATCTCTCATTTGATTTTTATCAGACAAAAACAATACCCCAGCTGAAATTGATGACACATAAAAGGGCATATTTATTGAAGCAGCATTTTCATTGTTATAATGAACTTCTTTTTGTTTGTTTGTTTGTTTTTGTTTTTTGGGCATCACTCCCTCTGATGGTGGGAGTAGGAGGCCCAGCCTTTCCTCCTGTGGAGCTGCTGCTGGAATTGAACCTCTGTCCCAGTGGACCACAGTCCCGTGCACAACCACTACGCCACCGGGGCTCAGCCAACAGAGTGAACTTCTTTTATAGATTAAACCACAAAACTTTTAAGAGGAAATTGCAGTTATAAATTTGCAGATTTCTCATTCCTTTCTCTGCCTGCATACATTTGTGTTGGCTTTTCTCTTGCCTCTACTAGTTATTTATTTCACTACAAATTCCTATGAAAAAGGGAGGAAAGCCCACTGCCACGTCAATTCCAGCAACCCTTTCCGCGTGACCCTCTAGAGTCTAGAATAGAGTAGAACTGCTCTTGTGGGCTCTCAAACTGTAACTTTTTTTTTAACTGAGGGCTCGTATAGCCCTTATCCCAATCCATACATCCATCCGTTGTGTCAAGCACATTTGTATATATCGCACTCAACCACTACGCCACCGGGGCTCAGCCCCTGAGGGGTTTGTCTATCCGGATTCCTTGTGTTGAGGCTCTTGTCTGTAGGAGTGTACATGTTCTGGTCTAATCCAATTTGTAAGGTAGCATTGAGGTCAAGATAGTGTGAGGAGGAAGCATTAAAGTACTAGAGGAGAGGTGTATGTTTCATCAGTGCTCTACCGCGCCCTGACAGACTCATCTCTATCTTGTGACCATTCTGTAAGGGGATGTCCGATTGTCTACCAATAGTCTTTGGGTCTCCACTCTGCACCCCCCCCTCAAACTCATGATATGATTTTTTGTTCTGGGTCTTTGATACCTGACCCCATCGACACCTCATGATGCCACTGGCCATGTGCTTCTTCCATGTGAGCTTTGATGCTTCTCAGCTCGATGGCTGCTTGCTTATCTTCATGCCTTTAAGAACCCAGATGCTATAGCTTGTGCAAACTGGGCACCATTAGCTTTCTTCACCACATTTGCTTATGCACCCATTTTGTCTTCAGCAATCATGTCGGAAGGTGAGCATCACGGAATGCCAGGTTATTAGAAAAAGTGTTCTTGCGTTGAGAGAGTACTTGAGTGGAGACCCAATGTCCATATGCTACCTTAATGCTCAGCTTATAAATATACGCACATAGCTCTATTTCCCCATCGTCATATGTAAATATATTACATATATACATGCCTGTATTTAGACTTCTACAAATGCCTTCTGCCTCCTAGTTCTTTTCTCTATTTCTTCTTACTTTCCTCCTGTCCCACTGTCATGTTCAGTCTTCATCTGGGTTTCAGGAATTCCTCTTGGTTACATTGCCTTGATCAAGCCCTACCAGGCCTCTCACACCTTCCTCGCCACCGATTTTGGACCACTTGTGCCCTTGTCTCTGGATTTGTTAGCACCCACTTCCAAAAGCCCACTTTTCTTTTTTTTGTTGTTTTATTGTTTATTTGTTTGGGGGGCATCACTGCCCTCTGGTGGTGGGAGTAGGAGGCCCAGCCTTGCTGCTGGATTTGAACCTCCAACTCAGTGGGCGGCAGTCCCGCGCACAGCCACTATGCCACTGGGGCTCAGCCCTCCAAAGCCCACTTTTCATAGTCCTTCTGCAACCTGAAGAAGTTACCGATCCTTGCAGCATGTGCAGAACGTGCCCGTGCACACTGATGGGTAACAGCCTGCAAAGTCCTGGAGGTCTATGGTCATGTGTCCCCTGGCTCTTCTGGAGCCCTGCTGTGCCTCCTCCCACAGGACCTGATCCTTGGGAACCATGACGGGTCATTCAACTGTACTCAATGTCAGTGACATTTCTATTACTTTTCTCTTAATTGTGATTTATATTTGTCTCTTTTTTTCACTTATCAAATCTTTTTACTGGATATTGGAGATTGTTAATGTTCGGTTATTGGTTGGGGGGGACGAGGCGTCTATATTCTGGATTTTTTTTTTTTTTTTTGGCATCACTACTCTCCGGTGGTGGGAGTAGGAGGCCCAGCCCCACTGCTGGAATTGAACCTCCGTCCCAGTGGGCCGCAGTCCCGCACACAGCCACTACGCCACCGGGGCTCAGCTCTTGTTTTTGTTTTTTAAAGCTCGTTGGTATTGTTCAGGCAGGCAGGTCAATTTAGAGATAAACTTGATCTTCTTGAAGCATATTTTTAAACTTGGAGTACGTTGTGGTTTGCTTGTAGGGTCGCTCTAAATCAGAATCCGCTCAGTGACAGTGGGTGAAATTAGCTTCGTCTATTACAGTAGTCTTTACAATTAGGCAAATCTAGCCCCACTCTGAATGTTCCATCTTGCTATGATATTTACTAATGAATGCCTGGAGTGCCCAATAGGGTCTCTCAGATCTGTAAGAATCTTGGAAATTTTTAGTTCATAGCTCCCAGGAAATGTTCTCTCTTTGATTGTTGGACTTTGCTTGACCTCATAGAATTGGGTGGTCTTTTATATATGCTTACTACCAATATTTATTTTGTGTATTATCCAAATGAGATGAATTGACACTATAGCAACAACAGTGTTCTCACATACTTAGCAACAATCAAGAAGATGGCACAACTGGCAGTTTTTTATTCTGTTCTTGCTAATGTCACTATGAGTTGAAGCAAACCTGATGACATCTAACAATAAGCCCCACATTGTCTGAAATTTGGCTGCCAAGTCCCTTCACAGTTGATTTTACTCCCAATAGTAGTTAAATACTTTTCATGATTTCTAGCATAACAACTAAGCTCACTTTGTATTTTCTGTCAGACTTAACCATTTCCCCAGTAAGTCCCCATTTCTCTTAGAGAATAGTCTTTCAACACTAAGGTCTGGGCTGTGAAGGTGTTTATTGCTCTGAATGTCACTTTATATTGGCTCATCCTTTGTTGCTAGTGCTAGTAATTTATTTATTTTCATCATGAATTCTTATTTGAATTTTAAATTACTAGACTTCTAGAACATGATGATCTCATGGAGCCTGGTCATCTTTTATATACTCAACTTATTACCAATATTTATTTTGTGTATTATCCTTCCTTGCTATGTGCAAGATCATGGTCTTTTCCATGAACTTTTTGAAGTCCCCCACCAAACCCCTCACTGGGTCATAAGACCATTGTTAGTAGGTTTAAAAGAATTGATCTCAGGGCTGAGCCCCGGTGGCGTGGTGGTTGTGCGCGGGACTGCGGCCCACTGGGACGGAGGTTCAATTCCAGCAGTGGGGCTGGGCCTCCTACTCCCACCACCGGAGAGCAGTGATGCCCCCCCCCCCAAAAAAAAAAAAGAATTGATCTCAGACTGAGGACTGCGGCCCACAGGGCTGATGCTTCAATCCAGCAACAGCTCTCCAGGAACAAGACTGGGCTTCCTGTTCCTACTAGGGCAGTGATGCCACACACACACACACACATATACACACAAAAGAAATGATCTCATAGAAAATGCATTCTCTGTGCTGCCCTATAAGAATTAATTAAAAATCAATAATGAAGTTTCTGGAGACTGAATCTTAATATATTTTTAAACAAGAAGTATTAACTGTTGAAAGTATTTAATATAATTCTATTATTTAAAAATTAGGAACTAAGTTTATCTCATAATGTATAAATGCAGTAGGTTACTGTGCAAACATTTTAAATGATCTTGGAAACTGAAGTAGCAACATAAAATTTTTACTTTGATTTAAAACAGTAACATTCTGGGAATTTGAGCAGTATAACTTAAAGTTTTGCAATCGTGTATTCATATATGCAAGGATGAGAAGAGAAAGAAAAATATTTGTATTGGGGGAAAGAAACCTGGAAAACTTCCCAAATGTTTGGAATTAAATTATTTGAGCCCAGTAATCTGTTATACTCTTTAAAAGCCACCCCAAACTTCATTAGTAAAAGAACCATGACTTGCTCTCTCATTGTATATGTTGCTTGGGTGTTTCTTTGGCTGGTTTGCCCTGAGATTACCCAAGTAGCTGCATACAAGCCAGAGAGTGTGGCTTTGCTGTGCCCTTGTCCCCATGTGGTCTTTCAGCCTCAGAGTCAAGGCCAGCAGTTCTCAACCTGTGGGTCGCCTAAGACCATCAGACAACACATAAATATTTCACAATATATAATTACATATTGTTTTGTGACTGATCACTATGCTTTAATTATGCTTATCTTCCATTTATAGCAATGAAAATGCATTCTGCAGGCTGAGCCCCAGTGGCGTAGTGGTTGTGCGCGGGACTGCGGCCCACTGGGACGGAGGTTCAATTCCAGCAGTGGGGCTGAGCCTCCTACTCCCACCACCAGAGAGCAGTGATGCCAAAAAAAAAAAAAGAAAGAAAAAAGATGCATTCTGCATAGCAGATATTTACATTACGCTTCATAACAATGGCAAGTTTACAGTTAGAAAGCAGCACTGACAATAATTGTATGGTTGGGGTGTCAGCATAATATGTGGAACTGTATGAAAGGGCTGCGGCATTGGCAAAGTTGGGAACCCCCGCTCTAGACTGACCTTGTTTCCTCACTTGTGTCACTTGTGACACTATCACAAGAGAGCAAGTCTCAGCAACTGACATATGTCTTGTTGACCAAGACAAATCACACAGGCAAACCCAGCGTCAGTGTGAGTTTGGACTACACAAGATCACGGCCACCAGGAGAGGGGGGAGAAATGAGGAGCTACTATCAAGGGCTTCAGTAGAAAGCAAGTGTTTGGAGAATGTCGATGACAACAAATGTGCTTGACATACAATGGATGGATGTATAGATTGTGATGAGTTGTATGAGGCCCCAATAAAGTTATTTTTAAAAAATAAAGCAAAAAAATTTAAAACGGTGCTGTCCTAGGTTAAAGTAGTTACTGTCCTTGTCTTTAGAGAAATGTTCTTTTGAAGGCAAAGGAATTAAGCTTGAGTCAGATTTACACACTTTATGACTATCAAAATTTTCCATAAACTTGGTTAATCACTTAGATGCAATTTTTATTTTAAAAGGTATCTACTAGGTTGCATTTTAATTGAAAATCAAAGCTAATTGGCTGTGTTTACACCAACTATTAACTTGGGTTAACACTTAAACTTCTCTTTTATAAAGCTGTACTTCTTTAGTAGCTCTGAAAATGATTTAACTAAGTAGTATCTGGAATACCATCAGGTTTACCGAGAGCTATGTTCTGTAAAAATTGTAATCAGTTGGTAAGTCATTCCAGAGTTCATTTGAAAGCATCACAAAAGTATGCTTTTAAACAGTGGTAAAAATGAAACCAGCCTGGACTGGAAAGGCTAGACAGCAGTGTTTGTCTTGGAACTACAATTTAAGTCTGAGTTTGCAAACACCATGGTTATCAGTTATTTGGTAAAATATTGACAAAAATAACAATAGATTGTGAAAACAATATTACTTCTATTGAGAAAATAGAGATAAATATATGTAACTCTTAAAACATAGGCGTAAGTAATTGTGATCTTAGTTATCACAACAAAAGCATAAGAAAGAAGAGATAAATTGCACTTTATCAAAATTTAAAACTATGGCCATGAAAGGATACTTGCAATTCAATAAAATCAAAAGTCAGGGCTGAACCCTGGTGGCTCAGTGGTTGTGGGCGGGACTGCGGCCCAGTGGGTTGGAGGTTCAAATCCAGCAGCAAGACGGAGCCTCTTACTCCCACCACCAGAGGGCAGTGATGTCCCCAAAAACCAGAAAAAAAAAAGTCAACCTACAGATTGAGACATTTAGCAAATTATATAAGGAACTTGTACCTAGCTCCATAAACTTTTTCTATTTAATTATAGACAGCAGGTTGCCCAATTTTAAAATAGAGGATTTGAATGGATTGGTACACAATAAAACACTCAATATTTGTGGCCATTCCCCTCCCTGCACCATGCTCTCCAGTGAATTCTCTGTGGGAGAGAATGCAACTGCCCTTCCAGTTCCATGATGGTCAGTCTTTACATAAGCATACATAAATCTTCCCATAAACAATCTGTCTTCTGGAAAACAGCTGGAGAAATCAAACTACACACCCTTTGGTTAGCATCCGAACTCTTTAGCCACACTGCCACCAGGGACCTCTGTTTAGTTATCAGGAAAATGCAGATCAGAACTACAGCAAGAGACCACTTCATACTTCACTTCCACTGTAACTGCTGTAGCAAAAATGAATAGATATTAGTAAGTATTGACTAAGATGTAGCGACCACACCATTGGTGTGATTTTAACTTGGGGATATATATATATTTTTTTTAATCTGGCAGTTTCTGAGAAGATTCTACATAGTTACTGCATGATCATACACAGTTACTATGTGATCAAGCAAGTTCCACTCCTAGAGATAGATATGCCCAAGAGAAGTGAAACAAAATGTCACATATTTATACAGTGTAATATTTCTTTTAAAATGAAATACTGATAGATGTTACAATGTGAATAAACCTTGAAAACATAAGCGTGAAAAAAGCCTGACATAAAAGATCATATTCCACTTATGAAGGCAGTAGAACACTCTAGTGATAGAAAATAGATTAGTGTTCCCTGGAGCTGGGATGTTGAAGGGATTGGGGGTGGGTAAAGCAACCATGGCTTCTTTTTATTGTGATGAAAATTTTCTGAGATTTTATTCAGGTGATAGTTTCACATTCTGGTTATACAAAAAGCCATTTAATTGTGGACTGTTAATGGGTGAATTGTATGTAAATGAATTATATCTTAATGAAACTTAGCAAAAAATAGCTAAAGGGAAAAGCTGCAGCTTTTTACTGGAATATTTGCCAAATGAGCCTTCTGCAAATTGAAATTATGTATATCTTACATAAAGATATACAATACTCAAAACAGTGCATCATACACTTCTTTTGGGGGGCATAACTGCCCTCTTGTGGGAATAGGAGGCCCAGCCTTGCTCCTGGAGAGCTGCTGCTGGATTTGAACCGCCAACACAGTGGGCCGCAGTCCCGCACATAGCTACTTCGCCACCAGGGCTCAGCCACATCGTACACTTCAAAATGGTGACTTTTACAGGAATTCTTTGATTGAAAAAAAAATTTGATACCCAACCAAAATCCAGAGGATGATCAAAATTAGTGCACAAAAGAGTTCAGTGAGCATAGATAAGCATTAGTAGCTTTATTCGTAACTGCCAAAAATTGAAAGCAACCCAGCTATCCTTCGGTAGGTGAGTGGATAATGGAGTATCATGTAGTGGTAAAGAGAAATAAGCCATCAAGCTATGAGACATGGAAGAAGCAGACATGCATATTGCTGGGGAAATAATCCAGTCTGGAGAAGCTGCATCCTGTACAGTTCCAATGATGGGGCGTGGAAAAGGCACAGCTGTAGCGACGGTGGAAGCACTAAAAGGATCGGCGATGGCCAAGCCTTCCAGGGGAAGGGACCAGCCCAAACCAAACACACTGCCAACGAGTCCATCCAGTCGGGCTGTGTCAGCCACCCCTAACTGTGTATGAGAGTAGGGAGCCCAGTCTCTCTCCCTTGGACATGCCAATGGTTTCGAACTGCTGGCCATGAAAGTCACAGCTCCACATGTCACCACACCACCCTCAGGGATGAATGCGTGGAGCAGA
Source organism: Nesogale talazaci (assembly GCA_004026705.1). Classification (NCBI taxonomy): domain Eukaryota; kingdom Metazoa; phylum Chordata; class Mammalia; order Afrosoricida; family Tenrecidae; genus Nesogale; species Nesogale talazaci. The sequence goes on along the minus strand of PVJH01027071.1, from coordinate 9,842 downwards.
TTAGGACTACGAAGCAACTCTATATGCTGTGCTGTACTGGTGAGCAAGTCATGTTTTTCACTTGTTAGAAAGCAAAGAATGAACCCTAGTGTAAACTACGGACTTTTACTTAAAGTATACATGTTCTTTAGTTATTATGCTTATCAATTGTAATAAATGTATCCCAGGAGTACAAGATGTTGATAATAGAAACTATAAACCTCAAATGGCTCCAAAGAGTATAGTCTTATTTTTTACAAAAACAAAAAATCCTAAAGGGACTCAGTGAATGTATTTTGTTTTCCAAGAGCCCTACAGAAGGCAAACATGGGAGTCCCCACATGTGCCTCTGGGGAAGCATCCGAGGATGGAGGAGAGACCACTGCAGTGATGCGGTGCTGATGATTTGCGAAGCTAAACAGGCCCTCTGGGGTAGTGCACACAGCTGAGACGCTCTGCTGCTGACCTGCAGGCTGGGAGGGGAGTCCGCCCAGAGACACTGCAGAAGCAAGCCTCGGGTCTGCTGTGGACGAAGCGGCCGTTGGACATCCTGTGCAGCGCACTTCTCCCCCGACTCCTTGGGAATTGCCTTGGGCCAGAATGCACAGCAGCGGGCTGGAGGTTTTCCTACAAAAGAACAGTACAAAGTGAAATCTCTGAACCAAGCAAGCACTGACATGTAGGCTTTTGCGAAGCAGAGATTTCAGGAATTGGCAGATTTTCAGAAGTGAGAATGTTTTAGGGCTTGATTCACCTTTATCACATCTTGGGATCTCTGGGACTCGGTGCAGCTGGATTGGAAGTGTGGTTTATAGAGTAAGGCTGTGGTCTCAGAAGCGCAGAGCTCTCCCTGGTGGGCAGTTTACTGGAACAAAACTGCTACTGGACGGGTCTAAAATGCCTTATGGTTCTTACGTGTGACTTGGAGCCAAGACAAAAGAACAGGTACTCTCCCTCCTCTTCTTCAGTTTGGAGAACAGGGGTTTTTGTTCTTAGAGTTAGACTTGGTCTCTTCAGCTTTTTCATATTGGAATGGTTTGTTTGTCTTTCCCCCTCAGATCAAAAGCTCTCCATGTTGGAAAGGCACACTGGGGCCTCCCTGTAGCTCACAGTGCTTACCGAGGTCCTGAGAGCACACGCCACGTCCTGAGGAGGCAACAGCGTGTCGGAGATGGTTTAAACTCCAGCCTGTAGTGGCTAGTTCCCCCAGCGCCATGTTTCCATTGTCTAAATCAGAGGTTCTCAAACTTATGTGGTCTACTGTCCTCTTTAAAAAAAAAAATTCCTGGGCTGAGCCCCGGCGACGTAGTGGTTGTGCGCGGGACTGCGGCCCACTGGGATGGAGGTTCAATTCCAGCAGTGGGGCTGGGCCTCCTACTCCCATCACCGGAGAGCAGTGATGCCCCCCCCAAAAAAAAATTCCTCACTGGCTAAGTGGTTGAATGCGAGACTGCAGCCAGCAGGCTTGGCAGTTCAAATCCTGTGGCGGCTCTCAGGAGCAGAACTGGGTAGCTCCCACGATTACCATAGGGCAGTAATGCCCCAAAAACAAAAAAGATTCCTCATGACCTCCCTAGCAATGAAAATCCTTTATACTCCAGCCCAGAATCCAGGATAAAGTGTAGGTATCTGCTCTTACAATGCCCATAGATCACTCCACACAGCACCGGGGGTGGTGGCGCCCACTTTGGAAAGCTATGGTTAAATCATAGTCATTTCTAAATTTCAAATGGAGTGCTTCTAAATATTGTTTGAGCAATAACTTTTTGTTCTTTTTTTAAATGTCAGATGGCTACATCACAATTTAATGTGGGGGACAAAAGCAAAATAAAGATTGCTGTCATCTGACAAAGTCAGTGAGAGTGGGGAGAGAGTAAGACAATAGTTGAGAACAACATGTTATTGAATGGCAGTTTTGAAAGCTTGATGTCAGCTGAGGGTGGTAGAGACCGTTCAGAGTCATTTCCCCTCAGACCCTGAAGCAGACGGGCCTTGATGCCAGCTCTTCACTGCGGGGAGAGGTCCTGAGCACAGCGTGGTATCTTGGAGAACAGCAGTGTCAGGACCGTAGCTCCAAAAGAGCTCCCATTGCGTCAAAAGGGTAAACAGTTAAGTCTAATTCAGTGCCTGTCGCCCTATAGTGCTTCTACCTCTACCACCACCCACCTGTCAGTGCACCTTGCTGGGCTGGCTTGTAATTTGCAGTGATAGCAGAAGCTGTGTCATTGTCATTTCAAGTACCAGTGTGGTGACTCAGAGTGGGCAGATTTCAGTGGGACTTCTAGACCAAGGTAGGCTAGGAAGAAAAGCTTCGGCACCTAGTTCCAACAATCAACCCACTAAAAACCCTATGAACCCGAGCAAGTAATGATCAGTGTGGTGCTGGAAGTTGAGCCCCCTGATTAGGAAGGCACCCAGAAAACACAGTGACCACGGACTGGGGCGCAGCCATGCTGGCATCAGCTGAGGCAACTTCTTGTGTTACACGTGGGGCTGTCACAAGTCAGAGCCAACTCCGCAGCGACTAACAGCATGCCTGGGGCACACAGAGAAGGGAGGATGGTTCCTGCCTAAGGAAAGAGGAAAGACAGGAAAATCTGTATAACGAGGGTCACATTTGAATTGACCCATGGAACAAAAAAGCTCACCGAGCATGTGTTTAACAAGGAAAAGGGGGAAAGGGCATTGTACACAGGCTTGGCAGGAACAAAGGCCTGAGAGGACAGTGATGCATTAAAAGAACAGTGAATGCAGGCGCGTGAGATATAGGAGAAGAGGAAGTAGGAATATTCCACCCAAACTGTGAGGCGTATTTTATTCCAGGTTAAGAATTTGTTCACTCGGGCTGAGCCCCGGTGGCGTAGTGGTTGTGCGCGGGACTGCGGCCCACTGGAATGGAGGTTCGATTCCGGCTCCCAGGAGCAAAGGCTGGGCCTCCTACTCCCACCACCAGGGCAGTGATGCCTAAAAAAAAAAAAAAAAAAAGAATTTGTTCACTCTTTATTAGGTAGTAGTCAGAAGTCATAGAATTCTGTATGCAGGGAGTGACAGGTGACTGCTCAGAGACTGAAAGAAAGGTGAATTCAGGAGGAGAAAAAGTCCTAAACTCTAGGCTGTAGGCAGGAAGGATCTTGAAAGTGCTACATCTCAGATGTTGCAATTCTTATTCTTAATTAACAAGAGAAGAACACAGACTTGGTGACACAGTAATCTCTTTTTACTAGTGCCTTATATTTGCTGCATCTCTAATTCTGTCATCCTGTCAAAATGCAGGTGCCCCAGTTACCATCAACAGAGGGTGCCCTGGTTCCCATTCTTGGATATATTGGTTTCTTATCACTCTCTTTCCTCTTCTCTCCCCTCTCTCTCATAAATTAGTACCTAAATCAAGGAGGAATTGCTTGTGAATATCAATACTATTCTAATTAACAGACCAGGAATGGTTAAAAAAAAACAAACAACGCTTTGATTTCTGACCATTATCTTGGTTTTCTTAGATCATTAAGTTGAAAGCTGAAGCCCGGCTGGACCTGCTGAAGCAGATCGGTGTGTCTGTGGACACCTGGCTGAAGAGTGCAATGAACCAAGTCACGGAGGAGCTGGAAAACGAGCGATGGGCCCGCCTTCCGGCGGTGACCAGTAACGGCACTTTACACTCGGTAAGGTTCTCTTGGGTTCGGTGACCAAACTTAACAAAACAAACATAGCAAAAATCTAAACAGAAAAATGATGGTTTTGCGAGGGGGTGTGTTTTGGATTTTTTTCCTCAGCTATCACAAACTGATTTCCCTTAAAATGGAAGGAAAGGCTGAACCCTGGTGGCTTCGTGGTATTTGCGGGACTGCAGCCCACAGGGTTGACAGTTCAAATCCAGCAGCAGCTCTCCAGGAGCAAGGCTGGACTTGCTACTCCTACCAGGGCAGTGCTGCCATAAAAAATAAATTAATTTTAAAAAATTTTTTTAATAAAATGGAAGGAAAGGTGAAATGAAATGGGGAAATCCTAGGATAGTTTGTTTTTTGAGCCTTTAACAGACCGTATTACTGTTCATTAGATGAACTTAGGAGTGCCAGTTTGCCAAACTCATTATCCTGCTCAGGGAGTGAATATGCTTCTTATCTGGAAGCAGAATAGGTCATGTCGTGTTTCTAGAATTCTCAAAGGTCTTCTAGGGAAAATGAAAATCTACAGATGTAAACCATTGTAAAACGTGAAAGGGAATGGGTTTAGTCTGAAGGTGACTTCCACTCACTGGGACTTTCACATTCTCTTCAGAGCATCTCTGAGGGAGACAGTGCAGATGTGGTTTTACTGCAAGGCCAGGACTCAAACTTAGGTTTTCTTCAAGTCCAAGGCTCTTTCCATACTCGTGTTATGTTGTTGAACCTCTTGATTTTGCCCCCTGGGAATCTGAGTTCCGAAAGCCTCAGCAAAGTGCCCAGTGTCACAGAGGTGGATATTGAGGCAAAGCTCCTGCTGCCTCAGACTTCATTCTTGCTGCCATGTGCCCACCCAGTATTGTCTGACAACTTGTTCATTGCCCTGATGGCATTTATCACAGTCCATTTGTTCTGCTCGTTTTCTGTCTTCCTAACTGGCCTATAATTCCCATGCCTGCCCTTTTCATTGCTCTGCAGATTGCCTGTCACATAGTTGATACTCAACAGATAGTTGTTGAAGGAATGAATGAATGGAGGGATGGATGTATGGATGGAGTAGTGGCAAACTAAAAGCCAAAAAACCCTTATCTCCCAACTTCCCCTTATAGCTATACTGCATTTTCAATATGTGTCTTTCACATAGAAAGCATCTTTGCTAGAGAAATTAGCCAACATTTAAAACATTCCTAGAAGTTTTGTCAGTTTTCTTACATAGCATTCTAATGTTCCAATGGAAGACATACACTTACACACTTAAAAAAGATTGTGTGGGAGCGTGCGCTTTAAGGAAAAACCATTTATTGAAGGTTTATTTTTACTTCACTATTAAAGGAAGAATGGGAGAAAGGAAACTGTCTAGAAGAGCTTTCTCTGTTTTAAATAAAACAATTGTGGGCTGAGCCCCGGTGGCGTAAGTGGTTGACCAAGGGCTTGGCGGTTCAAATCCAGTGGCAGCTCTCAGGAGCAGCACTGAGTAGCGCCCATGACCACCAGAGGCAGTAATACCAAAATAAAATAAAATAAAAGAGTTGTCCGTGTCATAGGATATTTCTTCCTGTTGCATCCTGTAAAAGTCATAATTCCATGGACTTCAGGTTATTCTGTTACGTGGACTTAGACGACAGTGGCAAATTACAGCCACAAATCAGCTTTTTGCCTCTTTTTTTTTCCCCCGGCTTTTTGCTTCTGTATCTGCACGGTTTGCCCACCAGTCAGACCCATGATTCTCTTTGAACCCTTTCTACTTAAAACTGCCTAACTGTGCCTACTTCTTAGGCACATCAGAACTGAACAAGACGTGATCCTGCCCACAAAGAGCTTACAATCTACTAATGAGACCTTTATAGGTCGTCATGGTAGCAGATGATCGTAGCGAACTCAAAAGTGCTTATTCCTAACTCACCAGCAGTGTCATTTCTCTCTGGGATTCAGGAAGTTGGGCTTAATGATTCTACGGTGACATTCTAACCCCAAATACCTCATGAGTCTAGGAAGTATTACAGGAAAGCTTAATACAAGCTAGAAGAATAGGGAACGCATTTGCCTCATAGGAAGGAAATGTCATCTAGAGAGTCCTTGAAGAATTTTAGCAAGAAACAAAGGGGAGCTTCTGAGAGCAGACAGAGTGAAAGAGGTGCACTTAGCACAGGGACTAACGTGGGTACAGGAAGCTGTTGACTAGAACGAGGAATTGTTGGTGCCAACAAAAGACAGCCGCTCATTTAGAGACCCCTCCTTTCCCCTGTGAAGGGAGCATCTGACCAGCCCAACCCACTCCTGCTCCCCCCCTTCTGTTGTCAGTCCTGGGCCGCTTACACCTTCCCTCCTTGAACTGAAACGTTACATTTCGAGGAAGTTTTACTCACGGTATAAATAAAGAAGCAATGTAGACACAAAACAGCTTGATGAGATCCCAATATTTATTTAATCTGCTTTTAATGACAGTACTGAAGTCATTTAGTGGGAGCTGTGTCTCATCACACTGACAGCTAGTTGGCTGTGGCACATGGAGCCAAAATACACATTCTAGGAACCAAATTATTTCTTCCTTGATAGATGCCAACAAAAGCATTAGTCATCAAGTTTAGAATTCCCTTCCATCTGGAAAACACGGTTAATATGCCTGTTTGGCATTGTCGGTATAACTGGAAATTGTTCACGCTGCTTTATAGAAAATAAAATACCTTAATATGCTGTAACTAGAAAGTGTGCTGCTGTATAGACGATAATAATATGTATTTGTCTTATAAAATACAGAGCCCCCTGCCCCCAGCCACCGCGTCAATTCTGACTTACAACAACCTATGCAGGGTTTCTGAGGCTAAGTCTTTCCGGGGGCAGCCAGCCTTTCCTTACTCCCAAGAAGCAGCTGGTGGGTTGGTGAGCCAGCCTGTGGTGAGCAGCTCAGTGCTGACAGTCAGCAAGGCTCTTCATAAACAAGAAAAGGACTCTGTATTTACCTGAATATTCACGTAGATACTTAACTCACTATTCAGTCTTTGCCTTCTATAGCATGGTACAGAATAGAAGACTGGGAAGAACAAAAGGAATCCAGGAATATGGCAATGTATTTTAAAAGGAGAGCAGTCTTCTGGTACATTTATGCAATTGATGTGTGATTGATAGAACCAACCCACCAGGTTCTGTAGTTGAATGGACACCAGTGACCCACTCAGCCTTTCCTCCCTCGTCCCTTCTCTTATGTTCCTGCGTTCTCTCTCTTTTGAATCATTTTATCAGGGGCTCATGCAACTCTTATCATGATCAGTACATGCATCTATTGTATGCAGGCTACTTTGCACACTTGTTGCCCTCATCACTCTCAAAACTTCCTCCCTCTCCTTGGTTCCTTGGTATCAGCTCCCCATATTTCCCCTCCCTCCCACTCCCTCATAAACCTTTAATAATGTACAAGTCACCATTATTTTGTCATATCGTACACTGTCTGATGTGTCCCTTCACCCACTTCCTGTTGTCCATACCCCATAGAGGAGGTTATATGTAGATCCCTGTAATTAGTTCCCCTTTCTACTCCACCTTCCCAGTATCACCACTCTCACCACTGGTCCTGAAGGGATCATCTGTCCTGGATTCCCCATGTTTCCAGTTCCTATCCCTACCAGTGTACATCCCCGGGTCTAGCTGGATTTGTAAAGTAGAATTGGGATCGTGATAGTGGGAGGGAGGAAGCATTTAAGAACTCAAGGAAAGTTGCACATTTCATTGTTGCTACACTGTACTTTGACTGACTCATCTCCTTCCCTCCCAGCGACCCTTCTGTAAGGGTATGTCGCTTCATCTACTGATGGACTTTGGGTCCCCTTCCTGCTTTCTCTTAAAAAAATAAATAAATAACCGGGCTGAGCCCCTGTGGTGTAGTGGTTGAGTGCAGGACTGTGGCCCACTGGCTTGGTGGTTCAAATCCAGCAGCAGCTCTCCAGGAACAAGGTTGGGCCTCCCACTGCCACCAGAGGGCAGTGATGCCCCCCAAAAAACAAACAAAAAAATCCATATCCACTTTAGAGTCGAACTTTTGAAATTGTATGGATTTTAGAATAGGATAAATTACATACCTAAATGGTTAAAAAATTAGAAAGTGCAACAGAAAGGAAAACTGTCAGTATCTTCATCATTACACCACCATTATTAGCAACTTGGTGTGTTCCTTTTTAACTATGCTTTTTTAAAATTTGCCATAATAAAATTAATTTTGTTTAGTTTATCTAATTAACTTTGTTACCCAGAACCCCGTGTTTGCTGTGTGTTCTTGTAGTCATCCTTTTAAGTGCATGATGCTCCATGAGGAAGGCAAGTAGCATGATCTTAGCTGTTCTCTCCCACTTGCTGTTGGGCAGAGCCCGCTCCTGACGACTGTGAATGTCAGAGGAGAACGGGGCTCCCTGTGGTTTTCTTCTTTTTGGGGGGGGGGGGGGCATCACTGCTCTCCAGTGGTGGGAGTAGGAGGCCCAGCCCCACTGCTGGAATTGAACCTCCGTCCCAGTGGGCCGCAGTCCCGCGCACAACCACGACGCCACTGGGGCTCAGCCCTTCCCTGTGGTTTTCATGAGTGCATTTTTTTCAGAAGTGGATCGCCAAGCTTTTCCCCTGAGATGCCTTCGAGCAGACACAAACCCCTAACTTTTCAATTAGCCCCCAAACACGTTAATTATTGTATCATTCAATCTTATTTCTAGTGAGGAGGTCATTGAGGTTGAGCTATAAATCAGATTCCTCCAGATCACACGACAGGTGAGTGGCACGATCAGCGTTTAATCCGAGTCTCTTCTGCCCCAGAATCCATTGTGCTGTGCTTCCTGGCAGCCCCTGGTCGATGATGCCTTTCAGGGGTAATTTTGCTAAGGACAAGAAGGCAGCCACTGACCTCAACTCTCAAATCCTCCTCACCTGCTCTTTCAGGGAGAGCATTTTTTTTTTCTTGTACATGTTGCTGAAACTTAAAAAAAGGAAGCCAGGGGGTTCTTCAAAGGTTCAGCCCTCTCACACTTTTGCTGTCCCTCCGAGGCAGGATTTATATTCTCCTGAGGTAGTCCCAGGGCCGGGACTTGACACTGGGAAGCCAGGAGGTAAGCCATTAGTTTTCCATCTCGCTGGCTCTTTTAAAGCCCGTCTCTTCACGTGCAGAACGTGCACAGGGATGTTCAAGAGAGCGTACGTTTTATAACATTTAAGAAAGGAAACTAGCAGCTAAAAAAATAATAGTTTTCATTGAAGCTCTATCAAGTGGGCGGACGGAAAAAGGAAGAAAGAATGGTAGTTAAGATATGAGATGGTAAGAATGTGAGTTTAAAAACGGCTCTCACAATTAAGCTGCACAGGGTGGGAGAGGGAAAAGGAAGACATTTTTCTGAAATGACATGCTTTGGAAAGTGCCAGAGCAGTGCAAAAGCATGTGGTGACCCCCAATTGCTGCTCTACGTCCTGCCCTTCCCATGGACATCGAAAAGGAGCTCATAGTAGAGGGAGAAAGGAATGCTTAGTATCAACCATGCGGCCAAGATGAAACATTTTGAATTGAGTCCCAGTGCCGCAATGTGGTACATGTTAGTTAACGTTTCTTATATATTTTTGGACATTTATCCTATCCATATCGATTTTAATTAGTGTTAGTTTTATAAGTGTGTGTTTTTTAATACATCAAATGTTCACTAGGAGCAAGGCTGGGCCTCTGACTCCCACCAGAGAGCAGTAATGCCCACAAAAAAAAATAAAATGTTCAGTGTTTTGTTGTTGTTTTTCACATCCATTAACTTGTGTGGGATGTGAAGATAGCATCTACTAGAGTTAATATTGCAGCCATTTCTATTATCTGGTCTTTATTCCTTTATATAACACAGTGCCCTGTTAGGCCTTGGAAACAATTAATAAAATTGTAAATCCGAGATTATCTAATTCAAGATTTGAATCTGTTGTGTCACTGACCCTTGACCATAGGAGGATTATTTATTTAAGTGAGGCACATAGCGACTTCAGTCAGATGTAAATATTTTCACTAATTTATAGGAACGGGACTATTTCAGGAGCACACGCCCACCCTCCTCTTCTGTATCCAGTGTCCTTCCTCTGCACTTAGCCCTTGGTTAAGCTCGTTCTCCGTTGTAGAATCTGAGCTGTAGCAGAGATGGCAGCATCCTTTCCCCAGCACAGTGTCCGGCGTATAGGAGGCAGTAGACAGTTGAGGGAAGG
>PVJH01027070.1:0-29230 GCA_004026705.1 Nesogale talazaci | reverse complement strand
TTCTCCAGGGCTAGTCCCTGTTGATAACATGTGCAAGTATGAGAGGCAAAATTTCTGCATTCTCACACTCAGGTCACGTTTTGGGCTTACCTTTTCCCAGACAGATTTGTTTGTTTATCTGGAAATCCATGGAATATTTAGTATTCATCATCAATGCCATATTTCAAAGGCATTTTTCCTTAGTCTTCTTTATTCACTGTGCATGTTATACATGCATATGTCCAAAGTTTCTCATTTCAGCTAAAGATTCCAACTGCCACCTAATTCTTAAGTCCTGGGTTGGGTGATGAGACATTGGTCTCTTTAAGAGAAGAATATGAGGCCAGAAGTAGTGGAGGTGCAGTTGGATAAGATTTGGACTTCTCACCATTTAGGGTAAAAGAGACAAGATGAAAAATACAATATGTTCTCTTAAGTGAGATCCTGAAATATATAAAAGGGCTAAATATATGAGCTATATATGTTTGTGTGTATATATATATAGCTTATATATATGGATGTGAAATAAAAATTCATAGATGCTCTTTGCTTTTTTGACATTTAAATTTTATATTATTTATATAAAGATATATATGAATGAAAGCATAGATTTTATTAAGAATATATCAATGAAACCAATGCTGTTAAGTCAATTCTGTATCCACAGGATGGAGTTGAACTATCCTACAGCATTTCCAAATCTGCAATCTTTGTGGAGCCGGACCGCCACATCTTTTACAGAACAGCTAGTTAATGGACTCAATTGCCAATAGTTAGTTAACCGCCAAACACTGTATCACTAGGGCTAGCTTGAGATAGCAATGAAAAAGAAAATCAGGATAACAAACCTATTGCCATTGAGTTTATTCTAACACATAATGACCTAAAGCACACAATAGTACTGTCCTTGTAGGTTTCTAAGTCTGTGTATTTTTTATGATAGCACACAGACTTATTTTTCTCCAACAGAGGAACTGGTGAATTTAATTGTTGACCTTGCAGTTATGAACCCAGTGTGTGGTCCATTACACCCTCAGGGCTGTGAGGTAAAAACAGTTCATTAATTGTAACAAATACACACCAGGTGTAGGCTATATGGGAACACACTGTCTTATCCTAACAATTTTTCTTTGAATTGTGCTTGTGGAACTTTTACATAAACTAAGAAGCTGTCATTAAAATAGAACAGGATGCCATGTGTTTAAAATGAGGAACGGGTGAGCCAGGGTTGTATCTTTTCATCATAATTATTCAATCACTATACTGACCAAATAATAGGAGAAGCTCAACTATAAAAAGAAACGTGATATAAGAATTGGAAGAAGACTCATTAACAAACTGGACCTCAACATAAAGACAAACAACTCATCATATCTTGTTCAATAAGCAACATTACAATAATTAGAGAAAATATTAAAGTTGTCAAAATTTCCTTTTACTTAGATCCACAATCAATATCAATGAAAGCAGTCAGCAAAAAATCACAAGACATGCTACAAACTACAGCAAAAGAACACTTTAAAAGTTAAAAAGCAAAGATGCTACTTTGAGCAGTAAGGTATGCCTGGCATGAGCCATGATAGTTTTAATTGCCATAAATACTATGAAAGCAAGGCAGAGAATAAGGAAGACTGAAAAATATTGGTGACTTTTAATAAAGTGACGACTCCTAAAGATAACTATGAGCTTCTAGAAGAATGACAAAATCTGTTCTAAGAAGTATAAGCATGGATGGTAAGATCATCTCACATGTTTGTATGAATTATTAAAAAGTACCCTTTCCTGTAAGAGCACACCATGCTTGGTAAAGTAGGGGTATTATTTTTCTAAGCCATCAAGAGTTGGTGCAATAGTGATGTAGTGGTGTAGGAACCATGTCTGACTTTGGCTACACAAACTCAGTATCTCAGTCCTGTGATCTATTCACTTCTGCTCTGTTCCATCAACCAAGAACCTCATGGCCTCAGTATTCCTCTTTTGCTCTGTCTCATGGTAATAGTGCTGTACCTCTAGTGTGACTGCTATCTCCACCACTTCAGACAAGTATCTCACATGTACTCTGCTGGTGGTTCTTCTTTCTTGATGGCCATCGAATTCTCAATCTGTTTCTTTGACGGGTCATCCTTATATAAACTGGAACGACAGAACTCACCGCTGCTTGAGTTAGAGTCTACTCACCTTATTTTCACACCTCTTCTTCACTTTGTTCCAGTGAGTGGGAGGGAGTCATAAAATCAATGGTTAGAGAGACCTTTTAAGCAATTTCACCTCACCATAGTTATTGTTGCTACTAGTGGGCTTCAACCAATAGCAACCCAATGCACAATAAAATAAACAGCTTCCTGGCCCTCTGTCATCCCCCAAACTGTCCCTGGGAGTAAGGCCATTGATGCTGTTACTGAGTCAATCCATCTCCTCAAGGGCCTTCCACTTTTTCTCTGCCTTGCAACTTTACCAACCATGATGTCCTTTCCCAGGGATTGGTCTCTCCTGAAAACATGCCCAACATATATACTATAAAGTCTTGCCATCCTTGCCTCTAAGGAGGATTCTATCCTTGCTTCAGTCAACACAGAACGATTTGTTTTTACACAGTTCATGGGACTTCTAAAATTCTTGTCCATCACCACAATTCAAATGCATCAATTTTTCTTCAGACTTCATTATTCAATGTTCAACTTCTTTCACAGGCAAAATGATATACAGAAACATGAATTAGGTCAGGCACAACTTAGTTCTCAAACTTGCTTTTCACTACTCTTGGGAGGTCTTGAGAAGCAGCTCTATTTAATGTGAAGTGTTTTGATCTCTTGACTGCTACTATCATAAACATTGCTTGTGGATTCATGTATGACAAAATCCTTGACAACTTGAAAATACTCTCCATTTACCATGATGACCAGTTGATCCAGTTGGGAGAATTTTGGTCTTTATTACATTGAGTTTGTAATCTATGCTGAAGGCTGCAGGCCTTGAACTTCATCAGCAAGTGCTACAACTCTTCCTCACTTTCAGCAAGCAAAGTTGTGTCATTTTGAATACTGCAGGATATTAATCTTTCCTTCCTTTCCTCCTCTCTCCTTCCCTCCTTCCTTCAATCCTGATTCCACATTCTTCTTTGTATAAGTCAACTTCTCTGATGATTTGCATGTTATACAGATTGAACACTTATGATGACAGGGTGCTTTCCTGAAACACACTATTCCTGATTTTAAACAATTTAATAATCCCTTGTTATGTTTGCACAATTGCCCACTTGATCCATGAACAAGTGTCAAATGAGAATAGTCAAGCATTTTAGAGCTCCCATTTTTCTCAAGTTTATCCACAGCTTATTATGGTACACAAAGTTCAATGTCTTTACACAGTGCATGAAACACAAATAAACTGTGTTCTCTTCTTTGTGTCTAGATTAATCTGATATTCACGGTAATATTCCTGGTTGCATGTCCCCTACTTAATTGGGCCTGAACTTCTCGCTGTTCCTTTATGTATTGCTTCAAAGCACTATAAAGTGGCTTTGATTTATTTTGTTAGAAGATTTCCTTTTCTTTATTCATTTATTCAATTTATTTATTACTGTTAGTTTTCTACTTAAGAGATCCTTATGATGTTCTTATTATTGTGGCTAGGAGGTTATTCAAATTTCTTTTTGATTACTCAGCTATCTATGTTTATTTTTTTAATTTAAAATAGTTTAAATTGGATTAATTAGTTTTATTTGGATATCATGTGGACATCTTTTTTTCTTTTATGTATTTATTTTAAATCACTTTATTGGGGGCTTATACAACATTTATTGTATGCAGACCACATTTGCATCATCATTGTCAAAACATCCTCCTCTACTTATGTCATGGGTAGGTTTGTTATGCCAACATGGCCACAGAAGATTGGTGGATCTATTGTGACGGCACAGCCAATGAACACGCAGGATGAATTGAAGGGCAGATATAGGAAGTGCTTCGCAAGTCCCACCCTCTCTCTCGCTCTGTTGTTTCCTGATCTTCAGACCAGAGAGCTGCTTTGTTGGTCCTGTGCCTCGACCTCCAAACAACACTACCCATGGGACACCTAATCGTGTGTTACTGTGCGTTGAGGATCCTTCAAGCCCTACTTCACCCCTCTTCTGGGATATACATCTTTTGAGCTGGGGACTGTTGGACTCTGTTATCTGGATGACTGTTGGTGACAGTTGGTGACTGTTGGTGACTGTTGCTCTGCCATTTGCTGCCTGTAACCAGATAGCCTGTATTGCTCTACAGAGGACTATTCAGCGGCCCCCAAGAATTGAAGGACTGCTAGTCTTCTAGTTGCCTCATACAAGTGAGTTGGACCAAGCAATCTGTATTGCTTTATAGTTAACTTTTTATCTTATATATCTTTCTCAGTATATAAATTTATAAAAAGGCATCACTAGTGTCCTGAATTTTATTTCTCTAAGAGAACCCTGCCTGACACAACTTAGGTCCCTGGTATCAGCTTCCCATATTTGCCCTCCTTCCGCTTCCCCCCTCCCCCATGAACCCTTAATAATTTGCAAGTTATCATTATTTTGTCACATTGTACACTGCCCTATGCATTCCTTCACCCTGTGGTCCATACCGCAGAGAGGAGGTTGTATATAGATCCCTGCAATTGTTTCCCTCTTTATATTCCAATGTAGGAAGTTCTGTAATTATAACATTTGTTTCCTGTTTCTACTTTTTAGTTGTTCTAGAATATAGATGGACTCCTCTACTTCTCCATATCAATGTTGCAAATGTATTTAACTTTTGAGAATTATTGTTTAGAATTGGTTTCTACATGTCATCATGGGTCTTAATGTCTGATATTATTAAATTTCTGCCCAAAACATTTCCTTCAGGTTTGTTCAGTTCTCTTAATTTCTTCATATTTGGAAATTGCCTAATTTTACAACTATATTTGAGATGCAGGTTTGCTGAATATATACACATACACATACATGTAATTATTGGCTTTCTTTTTTCTTTAAAGGTTTTATATTACCTTCCTGCCTGCATAATTTCTACCAAGATGTCCAGGGTTTCGTTTTATTGATTTCCCTTTGTGATAAAATTTATGTTTCCTGAAAAAGATTCTTGTATTTTGTTCTACAAATTTTGACATGAAATGTCATGGTGAGTTTCTTTTTAAATCTACCTCATGGAAATTGTAGGTTCTTGGATGGATTGTGTGTGTGTTTTGTGTATGTGAGTGTGTGTGCATGCGCACAAATGATATTAGCAAAGTTTCTGACAACAGGTCTTTTGCAATCATTTTTTCCTTTTTTTTGATTATCAGATTCATCTCATCATGTAATTTCAATCACTTTTAATTTCCCTTTATGATACTATCCATATTATTCTTAGAATTTCTTCATCCTTTTCCAGAGTTTAAATTTTCCTTATTCAAATTTCTATAGAGGAATTTGTCTTCTAATTCACCTGCTTCTCAGTTTACTGACTCAATTATATCTCTTTGTCCTTCCAATGTGTTAACTGTCTCAAAAATGTTATTGGTAGCCATCCATATTTTGAATTACTTTTTATTTTTAATAATCTATGTATGTTATAATTTTCCTTATTGCTTTACTGTGCCAAGCATGTTGTGTATTTTTACTCCCTGGATTTGTTTCTGTTCTCCTCATCTGTTGAAATGATCTATATGCAAATCTGTTCAAATTATCATCAGGTCATTTTATTACCTCTTCTTTCCCTAAGAAATTTCCTAGTTTTTAATTTTGGTCATTTACATATACCATCTTTTTCTTTTGTTTGAGATGAAGCTGCATGTTGTCTCAGGTACCTTTTGGAATTACTGCATTTTTTTAAATGTTGTGTTAGTTTGTTTCACCTTTAATCTTGGTTTTGTTGGTGTTGCAAATCCAGGTGGATGGGGTGGATGTGGTACTTTGGCTTCTGTTTTGGCAGCACTGAGGCTCCCCTGACTTCTCTCATTACAGTCTGGGCACCTGAGTTCTCAAAGTGACATCTCTTTCAAAGCATTTGCCCAATCCAGTATGAAGTTTGAAGTATTCTTGTCTATCTTCTTGTCAAGCTTCTATAAAGTCTAGAAGCTGTGCAGGAACTGTCCATTACACATGATCTTGACAGAATGGTGGCAACATTCCAGCATCATAGCAACATGCAGATCATCGCAATACAACAAACTGACATGAGATGAGTTTAGATCCCACTCGTCTGGCAAATTTCAGAACTAATAAATCTTATATGGATACTGATAAAGCCATAGGTTCAGCATAGCATCAGAATTTAATCTCATTTGGATCTGAATCCCTATTACACATATGTCTACATATGCATATGTGTGTATTGTTTTGAATTAACTTAAGTGTGTTCAAAAGTAGATGTGTTGACATTTATTTATAAATTTATTTAAAAGTGAAAACCTTGTCTCCATCAATTTCCAGGCTTTCACAGTGTTAAAATAGCACAATTTTCAGTTCTAACATTCAGTTTCTGTTAAAAGGACAGTTGTACAAAAGAAGAAATGCAGAGACATTCTAAAGAAATTAAATTATACATTTATGATTACCATGTTTGTCTAGATGAGATTAAAATAATACTTGCACTTCTATTAAACAGTGAAAAAGATCAGGTAACATAAATAAAGAACAAGCAGGAGAACTGAGTTCATGTTTATTCTGACAGAAGAGGCCTACCGACTTCAAAGAAATGGAGCCCTCATGGTGTCGAATCCAACAGCCATTCTTCATGAAAAAGTCAAAGCAATCTACCTCCATAAGGATGACACACTTGAAGGCCCCAAGGGACATTTCCACACTATCCACAGGGCTGTTCTAAGTTGGAATCTACTCAATGGCACTCAACAGTAAGAGCTAGCTTCAAAGAAAAGAAAAGATTTCTATGGTGCACTTTAATGGGTAAATTGAGGGTAACAAAAGGGTATTTTGACAAAAAAATATGGAGGAAAGTGACAATTGTGAAAGTATGCTACCCAGAAAATTGTTACAAAATATAAAAAGAAATGGTATTCTAATTTTGTCAAATATAGTTGAGATAGGATCTGATAAATATGAATGAGACAACTTAATGATCTAAACTGGAATGACTAGTACATTTTGAAATGCATGTTTATGTATATATAATTATACATTATAATTTTATATCTATAAAAAGTCTTTCAAACTGTGGGTGTAAACCATGATATATGAGTATTTTTAAAATGTTTTAAACTTTATGCCACATTTTGTAGTTCTTAATATAAAGAGGAAAAATTTACACATTTGATTTGCAGAATTAACATTATAAAACCATATTACATTTATATGTTATTCTGACCATAATTGTGAGGACACACACTAAGATGAAAGCTCTCAGCAAAGACTGAGTGACTGCATAATCACTGCCTCTGATGTGTCAGTTATAAGGGGCCTTCCCTGTGGGAATGAGGTTGTATTGAGAGAAGGAACAGATCTGGAGCCCTGATGAGGAATGGGTTAGCAAGGTGCTAGCTGAAAGACAGTAGTTAGAACCCACCCAGGAAATTTGGTGATAAGCCTCATGGTGATCTGCTTTCATAATGATGTGAATCTCATGTAGCAATTCTTTTTTGGGGGGCGGGGAGCATCACTGCCCTCTGGTGGTGGGAGTAGGAGACCTAGCCATGCTGCTGGATTTGAACCTCCAACCCAGTGACCCGCAGTCCTGCGCACAACCACTACGCCACCGGGGCTCAGCCCTCATGTAGCACTTCTTAAAGCTATTTTGATAACCTAGTGGTTAAGCACTCAGTCAGTAGCTAAAAGGTCAGTGGTTCAAACCACCCGGTGGTGGGACAGTTTCATTCAGTAAAGACTTAGGAATGCTATGGGACAGTTCTGTTCTGCTGTAAAGGAGTCAGGGGCACAAAACAACAGTTAAATCAATGGAGATCAAAATAGTAAATAGCAGATGATCATTTTATGATTTAACTAGCACCACTTGAGAGTAGGTATTTGTGAAGAAGATCAAGGGATGAATGAATTTGTAATTAAAACATTTGAAGGAGCTTGTGTGTGTGAAGGCTTGAGTACAAAATAGATGTATCATCTCTTCCACCAATTTGAACAATTATTAAAATTTATTAGGTAGTTTTGTGGATTGGTGTGGCAAAACTCTTTTTACCAATTCCCAGACCCACTGCTGTAGAAAAGATTCTGATTCACAGCAATCTTCCATGGAGTTTTGAGTCAGACAGCCTCATCTTTCTCCTTGAGGGTAGCAAAGACATTTGAACTACTGTCCTGTATATTAGCAGCCCAATGCTTAACCCACAGTGCTAGTAGGAGTCCTTATTAATGTTATCACAAGGAAGAAAATCAGGCCAGTTAACAAAGTCACTCTCCTGTGAAAATTGTCTGGGAACTATAGCCAGTGTAATAATCCATTACTTCCGGTGTTCTCTCTGATCTTTCATTCTGCCAGAAAGGGCCCGACCTTCTGAAAGAAGGAATGGGGAAGAGCGAGAAGACAGTGAGCTAGAATTAAAGTTCAGAAAGGTGGTAAAGAAATCTAGCTTGAATTTAGAAAAATAGTAGAATTAAATTCTAGACAATGCGGCCTCTAAACCCCTCTTTCAAAAATCGATGGTAATAGCTAGGCAACACTATAATGAAAGAAATTTTGAAGTCATTGATAGAACCTGGCACCTTTCACTTGCAAGTTTTGATTTTAAGAGTTCTTTTTTTCTATTGACAGGGAGTATTGATTTCATACATATTGTCCATACAGTGCTTTTATTATTTTTTTTAAAGAATACTGCTATGTGAGAATTACAAAGATCCCTGTGGTTTTCATAGTTGGAGGGTTACTTCCACTCGTTATTACTCCAGGACTTAAAGCCAACCCAAAACAATAAGAAAAGAAAAGAGACACTATCTACTTTTTTGCTCTGAACTCTATTCTTCCACCAGTGGCCATAGCTGAAGAGGTAGAAAATTGCAAAATGACTTTTCTTGTTCAAGATTGTTTTTGGTTATCTCTTGAAAAAGTTACAATGTGGAGAAAAGCAAGGCACAAAAATGCCCTACTTCTGCATTTGGAGTTTTCATTTTGTCTAACAGAGTCAA
This sequence comes from Nesogale talazaci, assembly GCA_004026705.1. NCBI lineage: Eukaryota > Metazoa > Chordata > Mammalia > Afrosoricida > Tenrecidae > Nesogale > Nesogale talazaci. The sequence continues at coordinate 20,157 of PVJH01027070.1, read as the reverse complement.
TAAAACTATGTTTATTCACATTGAGTTACTTGAAATTTACAAAATCATAATTTTCATCTATTGATATCATTTTAAAGGTTGAAATAATATTTTAATTTACATTAATTATATAAATAGGCACTTGAATGATAAATATTTTCACATAATTGTCTATGGGAAAAAGATCTCAAATTTGAACATATTCTATACAAACCAAACAAACCAAAAAAAACCCCACTGCCATTGATTCAATGCTGACTCATATAGACCACATAGGACAGAGTAGAATTGCTTCATCTTTATCCCTGGTTAACTGGCGGGTTTGAACTACCAACTTTGTGGTTAGCTAATCCATGACATGATAGCTAATCCATGACACTGCAGGAAATTATTTTATTAAGCCTTAAATAGGAGCACAAAAATGGGACAAAGACTAAATTATCAGGATAAGGGGAGGTCTCTTATGAAGACAAGATGGAATTCACAGTCAAAGGGCTAATTATATTTGATAGAAATCTCCATGATTGGCAGAAGATAAATTCATCACTGTTCCAGGTAGGACTCCAGAAGCTGGAAAAATAGTATGATTGGTATCAATACACAATTTCTGATTTAAAAAATTCACAGTATTGATTCTGAGGCTTAATTACTTGGTTACAAGATACAAGTGTATGATGCATGGCGATAAGGTTTAGTCACAGATAGTGGTTTCTCAACTTTTTGATGGCATGTAACTATTGTCAATAAACAAGGACATATACAGGCACATTCCTTTAGAGCAAAACTGCTTCTCTCTGGGCTGGCCCAGGAGTTGTGATACTATAAACCCAATTCCATTTACCCAGTTCCATTGTTTAAAATCACCACCCTTTAGAGTACGTCCCTCCTCTGGTTAACCACTGGGCTTTCTGGTTTACTATTCAGTGGCACAAATAGGTGGCTTCTACCTATAAATTCTGCATTATTCCCACTCCACAGAAGCCTGCGGATATGTTTTGATATCAGGTATTCAAATCCAGATGGTTTTTTAAATTAAGATGTGTTTTAGATACATAAAAGCACACTAAGAGACATGGGTCCACAGTGCAGAGTAGGCCATTTGACATTTCCCTCCAAATGTATCCGACTGCTCACTTTCAAAAAGAGAGTGGCAACAATAAAAACTCTGGATGCATCCTGTCCTTTTATAGATGGAAAAGCAAGTCTTATAGCTAACGTGACAGACCCTCACATAGTGAATTTCTCAAAGAAATGTTGATGGGAAGTTTTTTAAAATACTCTAAGGCAAATGTGTGCATGTATGCTTCCATATTTTCCATTTCTAAATTAACATACCACTAAAATACTGTTTTTAGATGTACAGTATGAGCTTTAGCTCATGTAACTGCCACCACTACCACTTGTCTATTAATTAGTTCTTTTTAGGTATGTGAGTTCTTTTTTAGCAGATTATTTTATTAAGATATACTTCATATATCATAAACGTTGATAGTTCGAGCTTATTAAGAAGATTTGTGCAACGATCACTACCATTGTGTGGAGATTCATGTTTCTGTCATGCTAGAAGGTGTGGCACCAGCATTTTAAATGCAATAAGGGTCTTCCACAGTCAATAGGTCGCAGTGGTGCTTTCCAGATAAACATAGATGATGAATAAAGTGGCAATGATCTACCATATATTTCAAATCATAAGAAGCATGCCCCCCCCAAAGTCAGGGGTGTGTGAGGGTAATCTTATGATCTGAAGCTTTGGTACCCCATAACATTTGTTTATGAAGCCACACACTTGCTTACTTCCTGCTGCTGTTTGCATGTTTGGGGGGAAGTCCCGCCTCCTGAAGTCTTAATGTCAGGTCACATGACACACAGCACACACCTTCCATCATTTGTTAAGGAAAGTGATGATGGTTCTTAACACCACAGTTGAGATTATGCTGTTAAATATTACCATGTTTTGCTTTATTTTAATAAATATTTTAGTATACTGGCTCTATTTGGTACAGAATATGTTTTCTTGTTTTCCTGCTCTAAAAACTGGGTGCATCTTGTGGTCCCAAAAATACTGTACTTCTGAGGGAGCAGTCAGGGAAATCTTAGGAAAATTGGCAAAGTGTAGTCTGGTTAAGGGCCAGAGGATGAGCCCCTCTGGGTTGGAAGGGGTTCAAATAAATTGAGTGACAGCTGCCTCCATGAAGTAGTCAATTGTCATGACATGGGCAGAGATAAGCTTCCAGACCTGCCTTTGCAGATGGAGCAAAATAAGAAGACAATTTGCTAATGCACTCAAAATAAAAAGAAACCACTCTGAAAATTCAATGAAAATCAGAATACACAAAGCGAGGAATTTTCTGTGGAATATAGTCCATTACAGATCATTAATTGTTCACAGGCAGGTTCATTTTGAAGCTACAGGAAAGTAGGGCATGAGAATTAAAATCCAACCTTGAATATTTTTCACCCAAATTAAGAGCTTGTCTCAGGAATATCATTGACTCACTGAATACTAATGACTGATGACCAACTGAGCTGTGAGAAGTCATTAGACTATCATACATGAAGAATCCAAGGGCACTAAAAAGAAAAGAAATACAAGAAAGTCTGAAGTGGTTGCCAGGAAGTACTGTGACTTTGCCAAAAGATGAAAGGCTAAACAAATTTCCAAAGGCAACTTGAGAAGACAAAGTAAAGTATTATGATAATTAAATATGAGAAGACCTGGCATTAAAGTCAAAAGTGAAGAAGGAAATTAGCAGTTTTAAAACTAAAAAGAAGCTTTTTTAAAAAAAGCAAACTTTAAATTTCACTTGCCCTATAGCGCTTTCTAGACACTGATTTCTAAGGGTCATATCACTAGGTACTTTTTCTGTGTTTGAGCTCAAACTATTAACCTTTCATTAAGCAGCTGAACACTTCAATGTGAAGCTGCCAAGGCTGCTTCTTACTAATGCTGGAAACTTAAGATCCATTTGAACTATCTCATTCTGATATTAAATCTAAATACATTGCACATAATTCAAATCCCACTATACTTATATTCTATAATATGGTTCTCAAATTCCTCTATTGTACTCTATACCCATGATTATGAATATTCTTCTGTCTTTTGGTGGTTTTATTATAAGAGATCTGCAACTCTTCTCTTTGTTCTGAAGACAATCTTTATTATGAGTCCTTAATTACTAATACAGCTAGTCAAGTAAACTTTGCTGAAAATAGGTTGATCTTCAAGATAACATTTAATGCCACATAACAGCCTGCCTACCTTTGGAAGATTAATTTCTCTCATATTCTGCCCTCCATCAACCTCTTTTGGCATTCATACTGCACCATGATTCTATTTCTATACTATGAACTTTCTTTCTTTTTTTATCATTTCACTGAGGGCTCTTCCAGCACTTACCACAATCCATGTTTATCCATTGTTTCAAGCACATTTGTACATATGTTGCCATTATCATTTTCAAAACATTTCTTTTCTATTTAAGCCCTTGTTATCAGCTCATTTTTGCCTCCCTCTGCCCCCTACCTTTTACATGAACCCTTGATAATTTATAATTTTTTTCAAGTCTTACACCAGCCACCATTTCTCTTCACCCACGTTTTTGTTGTTCATGCCCCTGGGAAGGGGTTGTATGTAGATCATTGTTATCAGTTTCTTTCGTTCTTTAAACATTGTTTAAAAGCTCATCTTTAAGGGTCCTGTCAAATCCTAAACTTCATTGGCGAGACACAATTTTTGTTTTGTGTTCTTTTTGTATTTCATGCTCATATTTATTATAGATATTGCCATGGTTCTCATTTATTATAGTATAACTAAATATAAGATGACATATGTATTTAAGAGAAGGGAGTTAGTAAAAGACTGATAGTTAAGAATGACTTTACACCTTATAGTAGCTCTACAAGTTTCACACCAAAGACAAAACTCTTAACTATCAAATACTAGTGTCACCTATTATGTACTAAACATTGAGAACTCACAGTTCTGTGTAAAGAGTGCAGAAACAAGTTTCAATATCAGAATACAGGGGTCTGTATGTTTAAGGAGAGAACAGGAGAATGACTAAAAGCAGGAACTTTATCAAAAATGCTTGATTATTTCACAAGTATACATGATGCTAAGTATTTTAGTGTATTAAATCAATGATTGAATATAGAAAAGCAGAACAATTTTTAACAAGTTAGTAAAAATATCTTATTTCAAACTAAAAAATATCAGATTATTTCCGATGTTTAGTTATTCTACATATCCTTTGGAGGTTTTTATGCCAGATATAGGAAATGTGAGTGCAAATTCAGTGAAATCTTTCTTCAAAGAAAACCATTGAAATGAATTTCATATAAATATGATTGCTTATGAAGACTATGGCATATGAAGATCATTGTAACATGCAGTAGGAAAAATATTTATAAATGAGGTGGAATGTGCAGTAGGGCTCAAAATAGCAGTTTTATTTTCCTTTATAATATAGAAATCCTGAGGGGAAAGTAGAAAAGCCAAAAGTCTAAATGAGATTCATGTATCTGTTTATAACAAGATTTTCCTTGCTTACACCTAATAAAAGATTTTTATTACAATTGTAGAGACAACAGTTTTACCAAGAACTTGGATTTCCTTAAAAAGATAAAGCATTTCCCAGCATGTTTTATAATGAATATGTGCTGTGATCATAAGTTGTAAATTCAGTTTTTATCAGACTAATCATAATCTAACACGAATTAATGAAAACATAAGTTTACTTGAATTTTTGAGGTTTTAGATTATTTTCTTTAATTTTGTCTATAATCTCCTTTACAGTGTCTTATATGTTATTTGGTCATTAGCTTGGCCACAAAAAGGATGTTTATTTCTAAGGATTCATCACCAGATGTCCCCATGGCATTCATCACTCTATCCTTACAATTCACAACATGAATGCATTAATCACCGATATTAATATATGCAGTTATTGCTTGAAATAATTCTATAGATATTCCTCTCCCCTTTGACTTTAAATTGTTTTAGGCAACTTACAGAGACAGGTTGTTGGTGCTTCCCCCTCAGTGGTTTGCTGTGTGTGTGTGTGTGTACGCCTTTGGGGCATCTCATTTCATTTTACTGCTGGATAGGAAATCTGATGTGTTTATTTTCCTCACCCGACACGGTGCAGTAGGAAGCGTCTAGAGCTGTAGCCTCAGCAGCCTCAGGGCTTGTCAACCTGGTTCTACAGGGTTGCTATGCATTGGAATCAACTCAATGGCCTTGAGTTCAGAGTTTCTTTGGAGATGTAATGAATTCTCCTTTTATGAACATTGTGACAGCACTATTCAAAATATTATAGAGCAAAGATGATACTTTGAAAACTAATATGCATCAAACTGAAGCCAGGGAATTTCAATCACCTGATATGCCTGTGAAAGCTGCACCAAAGTAATGTAAGGGAGATCAAATGAAATCATAATGCATTTAAATTGCGATTCTAGCCCAGAGGACAGAAAGCACCGTGCGCTGTGAGAAGGACAAACAAATCTGTTGGTGAGGAAGTACAGTCAGAATGCTCCTTCAAAGTAAGCATGGCTCTTGTACTTGGGACTAGTTATTTAAAAGGGCCGGACACTAGAGAAGACTTCAGTATTGATAAAATAGAGGGTCAGCAAAAAAAAAAAAAAAGGAGGATGGAATGTGATGCGGCAGTGTTTTTCCTCTTGTACACAGAGTCACTATGAGTAATAGTCAACTCAATAGAACAATAGGTCAGAGCTAAATGGAATAAGGAACAGGTGGCTCATTCATTTTAAATGGTGATTAGTTTTACTGGTATATGAAAAATGAAGTTTAGCTTTTACTTACCACTATTAAGTAGGTTCATAGAGACATTTTAGGGCGATGCTATTTTAGAAAAGAGTCCCCTATTAAATTATTATGTAGATTTCTGGAAAATTGCCTATTTTTAATTTGATAAGTGTCACACTTTTATCCCTTCACCCATTCAGAAGAGCATGGGCAATTCTTCCCAAAGTCGCCAAATGAATGTAACTGGCTTTCCTGTTCTCTATACTCAGTAATGTTAGCACATTTAGAAGTGGCTTCTTGAAGTTCAGTCTCCTGAAGACTAACAGCATTTTCCTTTGTGGACTTTAAAAGCTCAGATATTGTTATCTTGCAATCAATCAGTATAAGCATAAATGTCAGTAAGTCATAAATGGATGCATGAATATCCATTGCTTGATTTTTTTTCATACAAATCTCAAAATCCAATTGACATTTTGTGCTACTTTTCCTTCTTATGAGTATCTTTTATTTTCAGCAGTCTTACCTTCATAACTTTGTTTATATTACTAAATATTCACCCATATCTGCTCTTTCACAGTCAAGCAGCCAAAGTAAAATAATTTTATCAATAACATATTAGTATAATTTGAGCATAAAAATTCAGACCACATTATTTAAAATCCAAAATTCTACTGCCATCAAATGATTGTGACCCATCAACATTTATTTCTTCCTAAAGTTATCAGAAGGTGAAACAAGAATTTCTCAAGTTTAGTCAATTATCTGATTGTTGGCATGCATTTAATTAGATGCACAGCTTCACTGTCCTTCCAAGATTCCTCCTGCTGTTGTCAGGTGTCTCCCCATCAGTTCTCTTTAAAGTTGCTCAATGTAGTGTGTTACATTTTAGGTATGATGCATGATATAGTACAACCAAGGTGCTTCAAAAATTTGTGTAAACTGGCAGGGGAGATACCGTGATCATGAAGATAGTTTTCCCGGGGCGAGGCTTTGCCATTGCACTCCGGATATGCTGATCCTGAGATTTCCCCAAATGTGCGAAACTCGGCTGCATAATTTGTGGCAATGGGGACTGTGTTTGCGCTCTCCCCTGATGAAAAAGAAAAAAAAATTGGGTAAAACTGAAATTTGAAAAATAATGGTATTTTCCCAGAAACGTTTTGAAGTCTGTTCAGACACAATGAATTTGTTTTCTTCATAAAAATTATAGAAGTCCACAGATATTTGGATAGAAAAAGGTTTAGATGCGGAACTTTCCTGGTGTTCATCTAGACGAGGGTGGGAAAATTTTTCTGTGTCCATTTGGATATTTATATTATCCTCCTTAATTGTACAAAATTATCATTTTAAAAATTAGCCTGCTACATTGGGTCAAACATCTGGCCAATTACTTACTTAAGTCACTGCTAAAGTGCTGCCTGGACTTAGGTACTGTGGGGGTTAGATGATCCCTACCCTGACATTAGGATGAATTCATTTGCTTTTACAACTGAGGTACTGTTCTTATAACTAGAAGAAGCACCAAAACACAGCGGATATATAAATATCAAGATCCCTTATTAAACATCACTTGTTATAGATATTATGCTTAATCAATTTTTTTAGTCTTCAGCAGTGTGTAGAAATTTTCATACATAATAAAATTACATATGCTGCTTTGTATCTTTTATTTATAATCATGATATGTATTTTCTGAAATGTTTCATAGGCTACTTTTTATGTATTCAAAGTACTATGTGCTACAAATTTGTATGCCAATCAAATTTTATTACAAATATAAGAATTCCCAACAGATAAGATAACATTTACCAATTTAATGCCGATCAATGAAATTCTTTATTGATCTAACTCAGCTCACAATCTCAATATTTAATACAGTTGAGAAAGCTAACTAGTTCATTTTCAAATTACCTAAAAGCTAAATGCAGATAATATCACCTTAAAATCTCTAGGAATTAAAACCAAAGTCCATAGTATCAAAATATAACAAGGACATTTTGAAGGCCTTCCTCTAGAGAAAGACATCATGCTTGCCAATATGCAGAGAAGAGAGAAAAAAAAGAGGCAGACCCTGAACAAGATGAACTGACAGTGGTTATAGCAATGGGGCTAAATTAGGAGCAATTACGAAGTTTTGCTTCTCCATAAAAACTCATGCTTAAACAGATACTGTGACTTGGATAAATATATTCCTATATATTAATGAAAAGGGTGATTATTAAAATCAAGTTTCCATCATTATCTTCTATTAATGAAAACAAATAATTGTGTGCATTGCTTTTCAAGACTGCCATGATAAATTATAATAGCCATGTATCATAAGGAAGATTGTATTATTGACTATTTATTTAATCCTGGCATACAAATAAGTATAGCAACGTTTGTGTATGTGCATGCATGTATATTGATACACTGTTACATGAAATGTTATGTGGGAAGATTATGAGAAAAATAATACATCTTGACATAGATGAGTGAAAGCTTTGATTCATTTTAAATTTAAATTTTTTTCTGCTTTTCTTTTGGTTGAGATTTTTCTTTGAATTACTTTATTATGGTTCATTGTTTTTTAATATTTTAGGTATATGAAATCTAAGATCAGTAAAATATAGACAGTAACTAGATTAATGCTTTCTTGGGGGCTTAACTAGAGGATTGGGAGAAATAGGGAGACTAATAATATGTAATACAACAAAGAGGGAAATTCTCTAAAATTGATTTTGGTAATGATTAAGAACTCTTGTTAATGTAATGAAGTACTTTGATAACATTCTTTTAATCAAGAATGAAGCTGAAGGAAGTCTAAGCTGTACTGAATGCAATGACCAAAAGCAATGCTCCAAGATTTGATATGATACAAGTTGAAATGTTTCAACAAGCCAATGAGGTACATCAGTGCCAAGAAATTCAGAGGACAGTTGCCTAACGAACAAATCTTCATTTGTACTCATTCTAAAGAAAGACAATGCAACAAAACCACTGATTATAAAATAGTATCATTAATATCATAAGCAAGTCAAGTTTGGATGAAGATGGTTGCTGCAGTACATTGACATGTAACTTGCACAAATCAGTGTAGTTTGAAAAGAGGATGTGGAACAAGGGATATCATTGCTGATGTCAGATGGATCTTGACTGAAAGCAAAGAGTACCAGGAAAAAAAAAGGTTACTTATATTTTATTGACCAGGGCTTAGAAAATTTTGACATTGAAGAGCCAATTCTATCCTCAAAAATTTTTAATTACTCAGGATCCATAAATACATTTTTACAAACAACCAAAATCACCATTATTTCAATAAAGTCCTTTAAGTTTTCTCAAATTTAATTCAGAGTCAAATATACATATAAAAAGCCCACATGACTCTGGAGCTAGATTGCTGCCTCCTCGTTATCTACTGTACAAAGGCTAAGGCTGCGTGTACTGTAACCCACTATGGCTAGCTTTGAGAAGAATGGGGATTCCAGACTTGTTAATGATGCTCAGGAGGAACCCGTCCATAGATCAAGATGCTGTGGAATAGAACCAGAGAATACTCTATTGTGCAGCATGAGGAAAGTATGTTGGGGTTGTACCCTCTCACCTTATATATCCCATTTGTGTGCTTAGTAGATACCAGGGAAGATGGATCACATGAATGAGAGTGTGGTATGAAGATTGGAGGAAGGTTTAAGAACAACTTGCAATATGCAGAGAGGGTACAGCCTTACTTGCTGAAAGTGAGGAAGATTTCAAGCACTTGTGGTTGACAATCAACGATTGTAATCTTCAGGATGGGTTCCAAATCAATGGAAAGAAAACCAATATCTTCACAACTGGACCAATAGGTAAGAGGTAAAATGTTGAAGTTGGCATATATTTCGTCTTGCTTGGGTCCACAAAGCTAATGAAAGCTACAAAGAGAGCAAAGGACACATTTTATTGGGTAAATCTGCTGTATGAAGGTCTCATTAAAATGTTGAAAGGCCTGATACAGACCAAAGTATTTCTCATCCCCTTACATGCATGTGAAATTGAATAAGGAATTAAATAAGAAATTCAGTAAGGATATTGAATAAGGAAGACTAAAAAAGTGTGGATAGATTTGAATTGTGGTGCTGTCAAAAAAATATTGAAAGTACAGCTGAAGAGTCAAGGACCATCCCTCAGCGCAGAGAGAGAAAACCCTCCCCCATACCCTGTATCCTGAGTTCAGGTATTTAGTCTTCTAAACTATGAGAAAATAAAGTTCTGTTTGCTAAACCATCAACTTATGGTACATTTCTTATAGTTATTTTTTTGTAGCTGTTGTTGCTATGTACTTCCAAGTTGATTCTGACTGACAGCAACCCTGGGTACCATAGAATGAAACACTTCTTGTCTTGCTTCAGCCTCACAGTCACTTTTATGTTTCAGCCTGTTTTAGCAGTCACTATGTCAATCCATCTGGTAAAGGATATTCCTCTTTTATTGCTGCCTCTCTACTTTTCAAAGCGGGATGTTCTTTATCTTAAAATACCATATTATGAAGAAATAGTCACTATTTTTATGATCTAACTGAATTGTGAACTCAAAAGTATTGAAAATCATAGCAGTCATTATAATTGTACAAATTTCAATGTGTTTAAGATGAGATTGTTATTTTTGTCAGAACCTGTATTATTTATCAATAAAAGTCTTACTTATAAAAATTAAATAGTAAGATATTTCAGCACCAAGTAGATAATTCTCTTAAAAATAGACACGAGTAATTTTTAAAACATAGCCATTTCCCCCTCAATATAATGTCTAAATGTTTTTCCTTTTAAAATATACCTGGGGAATATCCTCTGACCATGGAATAGGTCTGAAAATTCCTTGCTAACATAGAGTGCATTGGAAAGTAGGTCTTGTTAGGTTAAAATTTACAACCCTATCATTAATCTTCCTCATTTCTTTTGGATTGAGATATCTGTTTTATTTTATTATTCTTTATAGTTTTGGTTTGCTTGTTTTTATATATGACATTGAAGATAAGTAAATCTATAGCAATTGAGACTGAATTGATATTCCTTTGGGGGTATGCTGGAGAAAGTTGGGGGGAAAATGATGAATATTAAGATTGAAGAAAATATTGTAAATTGATTGTGTATCCTCCCCAAACCTTTTTGTAAGGAGATGTCTAGAAACTTTGGGTCCCCACTCCGCTCTCCTTCTCATTCACAATGACATGATTTTTTGTTTTTTGATGCCCAATACCTGATTCCATCAACACCTCATGATCACACAGGCTGGTGTGTTTTTTCCACGTGGGCTTTGTTTCTTCTGAGCTAGAAGGTCACTTGTTTATCTTTAAGCTTTTCAGACCTACATGCTATATCTTTTGATATTCAGGAATCATCCTTCAGCTATCTTCACCACTTTTGTTTATGCATCCGCTTTGTGTTCAGTGACTGTGTCAGGAAGGTGAGCATCATAGAATGCCAGCTTAATAGAACAAAGCGTTCTTGCATTGAGGGAGTACTTGTGTAGAGGCCCAATGCCAATCTACTACCTTAATATTAAACCTATTAATATATGCACATGGATCTATTTCTCCATCATAATATATAAATATACTTATATGCACATACCTATATTCAGACATCAATAATACATTTTGCCTACTGGTTCTTTCATCTATGCTTATTTCCTTTTAAGTTCTTCTTGTTCCACTATCATGCTCAGCCTTCATTTGGTTTTTAATAATTCCTCTTGGTTACATTGACCTTAATCAAGCCCCAGCAGGGCAGTTACAACCCCCTTGCCACTAATTTTGGATCACTTGGTGTTCCCCTGTCCCTTGGTTTGTTAACACCACTTCCTTTCCCCACATACCCCTTTCCCATATTTCCCAGGAACCTCGTCTTATTGTTTCTTCTTCCAGAGTGTTTATCCAGCCTATCTTAGATCGATCCAGCCGAGATCAATCTGCAGAGATAAAAATATGCACAAAAACAAGACAGAGCTAAACAAAGCAAAAAAAGAAAACAAAACAACAACAAACAAACAATGACAAAGCAAAGAAAAACCTGCAAATAGTTCTAGGACTGTTTGTTGACTTTTAGGAGTGTATTCTGGTCGAGTCTGATGGAGTGTGATACCCCGAGCCCAAAGTCTATCTTTGTTCCCCTTGTTCTTTTGTTGCATGCTCTTAGTGTTTTACCTCAGTGTGGTGGGGTCAGATCGGGCACAACACTGTGTCTCCAGTGTTGTCTGCTGTAGGTCTATGGGTCAGTTCGTGAGGTTGTGTTCATAATGGGGCCAGCCGTATGGTCTTCTTGGTGCTCTGAGCAGGGATATCATCCTCAAGGCTTGGTGGGCTAGGATATGCTCCACTCTTCACCACCCCACCCCCTGTCTTCATTTGTACCCATGTGCTCTGATCAGACATGCCCCTATCTCTTCTTAAAAGCTTCCTCCCCACTTGCGCTTGCCACTATCATGATCCCAATTCTACCTTACCAATCTGGCTAGACAAGAGGATGTACACTTGAAACCAGGGAATCCAGGTAGAGAACTTGAAACCAGGGAATCCAGGACAGATGAACCCATCAGGACCAGTGGTGAGTGAAGCAATACCAGGAAGGAAGAGAGAAGGTGGGGCAGAAAGTGGGAACTGATTACAAAGTTCTACATATAACCCCTCCCTGGGGAATGGAAAACAGAAAAGTGGGTTAAGGAAGAGGTCCGACAGTGTAAGACATGGCAAAATAATTACAAATTATCAAGGGGTGAAGGGGGTGGGAGATGAGGAGTTGGTACCAAAGATTCAACTAGAAAGCATTTGAGAATGAGGTTGCCAACAAATACACAAATGTCCTTGGTTGTGGGAGTCCCCATTAAAATGATTTTTTGAAGAAGATTTTCTATACCCAGGGCTCAAATAGAAAGTAAGTGTTTAGAAAATGTTGATGGCCACATATGTACAGATATGTTTGATACAATTGATATATGGAATGTTATGAGAGCTGCTAATTGCATACCAATCAAAAAAATTTGGGGGGGGGCAATGGACAAAAGGAAGAAAACAAATATAGATGATACTACCTTAACTGAAAATTCTATGATCTGAGATAAGACAGAGCTACTTCAAATACTATTGTTGAACTATAAATTGTTCTAGCCTCGTTAAAGAGGACAAAGTTCTTGAGCAAAATTACAATGCTGAAGTTTTACTTATTTAGTTTTAATCTGAAAATGTCACTGAAATTAACTCTAAGTTTCTTCTAGGCTACCAGTTAGTTTCATATACTGCACTACAGGAGCTGACAGGTATCTCAGAGTAAGGGGAAAAAATTAATCCACACATTTTAAATAATTTGTATTATAGTTTTCTAAATCTCCATCAATGAACTCAAAAATCAGTCTTACAACCAGAACTACCCAGTCGTATGTTTGAATTATTCAGGATTTTCTGATACTATTTTGTTATAATGACACAAAGTGTATATTTAAAGAAAAGTAGTTTAATTTGTTTTCTATACATATAGCAGTTACATAAACTCCTGTTAACTTGAGTGAAAAGGTGGAGTCTAGTTGTCGATCAGGTCAAAGCCAATGATGCCTCTGTGTGGGCATGGCCTTCTCCTGAGGATTCTGGAACTGGTGTCTTCCTCCCTGGAGGTGGAACACCCACTAGCCTTCTGTATCACATTCTGTTGACAAGTTACATGATGCTATGCTGATGAAAGCCAGCACCCTGGATCTGGAGGAGCCACATGGAGAGATGTGCCAGTGCTGAGATGCTTCAATAAGACTTTTCATCCATTGACCTGTGATCTTCCTGTTTTCAGCATCATTGCATGTGCTGCATGAGTTTGTAGAAGAATTTATGGACTAGTTTCAGGCATAGGAGCTAATATCAAGCTCATGGATTTGATCTGGATGAGGCTGGATGCTTTATTAATATACAATTACTTTTGGATATAAAACTCTTTCTTATACACATATGATTGTTTCCAGTTTTGTTTTTAATCATCAACCCAGACTAACACACTTTCTTTTTCCTACTTGACTACAAGAGGACTTCAAAAATGGTGGAAATTTTCCATTATCTTTTTGAATAAAAAGATTTTTCAAAACAGTTTTGAAGCTGTCTTATACACTCCTGCATTTGCTATAGAATGATAAGTTGTTCATTGAATTCAAGGAAAAGAAACATAATTGTCATTTTTGAAATTTCAATATCTTTTGTTAAAAATTGGCTGAGCCCCGGTGGCGTAGTGGTTGTGCGAGGGACTGTGGCCCACTGGGATGGAGGTTCAATTCCAGCTCCCAGGAGCAAAGGCTGGGCCTCCTACTCCCACCACCAGAGGGCAGTGATGCCTGAAAAAAAAAACTAAAAATAAATAAAAATAAATTTTTAAAAAATTAAAAAAATAAAATCTCAATAATGCTTTTATGCATTGCTTATTAAATTCTTTATGTAATTATGTATGTGACTTTGGAACAATGATTAGGTATAAAATGTGCACAGATATCATTTACATAAAAAGGTATAGCTATTAGTGGATAGTTTATTGTTTTCCTGGAAGTTTTGTTTTAATGATCACAAATAAAAATAAGAAATCAGGGCTGAGCCCCGGTGCTGTAGTGGTTGTGCGCGTGACTGCGGCCCACTGGGATGGAGGTTCGATTCCAGATCCATGGAACAAAGGCTGGGCCTCCTACTCCCACCACCTGAGGGCAGTGATGTCACCCCCCCCCCCCAAAATAAATCATTTTAAATTTGTATTGATTTAATAATTTTACATCTATCTTTTCTTGAAGATGATAAATTATACTGTGTAGGAAGATAATATAATTTTTCTTAACATGAAGCACCATCCAAAGCAATTTTTTTCATTAGGAAGAGAATTGTTTTTTCTATGTACATTATCTGCAAGGAGATTTAGAGAACCAACTCCAATTTTAAAAAAAGCAAGATGCAAATCTATTGTGACTCGGGAATAAAACTTTACAAGATGGGGGATTGTATTAGTTTATGCAGCTGAAGAAAACACTTGGAATATCAATGAGTCTTAATTGAGGTAGTAAACAACTACCTATATATGTATTAGCAAAGACTTAAACAGTCTGAAGCTGGGGATGATTTAAGAACAATTAAGCTCCCTGCATTTGAGTTTAGCTTTCTATTTTTCTGGTAATTTACTTATACATTTACTGGAGCTGGTAATCTGAGCAAGTGTTTGCCTCTGACTGAAAAAATATACGACATGAAATTCAAGTACTTGTGAAACCTAAAATTCTTTCTGAATATTTTTTTCAAGCTGTGATTGCTTTCTGAGACATATTTGTCTTTTGACAAAGAGCACCTATATTGTTTCAGGAATATTTCCTGAAGGAACATAAATTTTTATCTTGCAGCAATATAAGGTACAGTACTTTTACTTTAATATTTCAATCAAAATTTATTCCAGAACAAAGATTCTGTTTATATATGTCAATTAAAATTTAACCTCACTTTTTTAGTATTTATTTCTTCTGAAAATTATATCCTCAACAAAATATATACCTAAATAATTGTTTCTCTTCTAAACACTTTTATCCCCTTAGTATCGTAAATAAAAATAATTATAATTCACCCAGGGTCTTTTCCATGTTTGGCGTTTTATATTGTAAATCTTATTTTTTTTATAATTCAGCTGAGCCCCAGTGGCATAGTGGTTGTGCACGGGACTGCAGCCCTCTGGGATGGAGGTTCAATTCCAGCAGTGGTTCCACAGGAGACAGAGGGCAGTGATGCCTAAAAAATCTTATTTATTTATAATTCAAATCTTACAGATGAGTAACCAAGGATCAGAATCTATCACATAGCTTGGAAAGGATGAAGGTAAGATCCCAGTTCATTTTTTCCACTCAAAGGTCTATGATTTTCTCATTTCATATTGTTAGCTCACCTCCACTTCATGATATTAGGTGGACAAAATGCTTCTCTAAAGTAAAAACAAATAAAAATTTTAAGACTATATTTTTCCCAGAGGTAAGAAATGTCATATACGATATCACCTCAAAAACTGGTTGAATTCATTGATTAAACTCTTAAAAATATTAATACCATCTATTATTCCTTTTTCTAATAATTAAGGTTTCTGTTTATTTGTTTGGTTTGTGATACTTAAGTTTTATCAACTTCTCTGGGCCAGTATTCTCATTGATTTGGCAACTAATGCCTCCCTCAAGATGTGGTCATCCATAAGGTAATCAAGTCTCTGATGAGTTCTGCTGTGAGCTGCCATGCATTTGTGGGCATATTAGGGGGGTGCTGTGCCCTTGTTCAGCTCACAACCCTGATACAATTAGACGGAGGTTTCTTCAAGGTCTGGCTTGCTCCTATTTAAGAAAACGCTGTGGAAAGCTTGTCTTTTCTTTCTGACTTGGGTCCTGCACCTCAGTCATCCTCCTCCCATTCCTTACACTTGAATCAGCAGCCCACTATATTGCCTGCCATTCCTGGGAGCCGCATATGGACCACTGACCTTGGCTTCATTCTACTTTGAGGTCAAGAACCAGACATGTTGACCTTCATCAGTCTCCACCAACCTGTGGCCTTCCTGTTTCCAGGTTCATCTTCTTTTTTCCCAGTTTGTAAGTTCCAGGACTTCCACAAGCCAGGAAAAGTCTACAGCTTAATATTTTATGTATAGATTTTTACTGGATTAAATTCATGCATTTCTACAACTGTGTGAGTTACTTTCTCAATATAAATGTATTTCTTTATGTATACATGTAAGCATCAGTGTCTTGTGTTTTAAAAGACTTCAGCCTTAGCATAGCTTCTCATGAGATATAAATCATTTTATTTATCTGCTATACTTACAGTTTTTGTTCATTTTGATTTTTTTGTTTTAGGTATAGTAACACTACTTCCATAAATAAGTATCATTTTCTTACTTTATCAAATAAATAGAAAAGTTAATCTATGATAAAGATGGTCAGCACCAGATTTGTGGGGTGTGTGTGTGTTTGTGTGTGTGCTCTTGTGTGTGTGTACATTTGTTCTAAGCAAAGAGATCCACTTCATTTTCCAATACAGGCATCTAAAATTTTGATTTTTTCTAAAGAGTGATTAACTAAAATAAAATAATTATCTTTTACAAATCTATCTTTAGTGAAAAAGAAGTAAGTAATCTCCCTTTTCGTTTCCAACACCTCTGAGCTAATTGTGGGTTAATTGGGCAATGGTCATATATGAACATATAGAATACTTGTCTTATATTCATCTCCTGACTCCTGTGGAGGAAAATCATGTTTGGCCTAACCATTTGTCAGCCAAACAAGAAACTATTTCCTTATTTCCTTTCTTTTAAAGAAAAGAGAACAACATCTCCTTCATTAGAGGAAGTACCAAGATAACAAACACATAGAATGTATGAGCTGTTGGGATATAGCAGCAAAAACTCCAGGGAGCTCTGTCAGTAGAAAAAGGGCCTTCCAAATAGCTTAAGAAAATTGAAATAGCAGGCACTGCAACAATTGTGAAGTGACAAAGTTTGTCATGCACTTAATAGTATACCAAGTGTGGCCTAGGTTAAAAATCACTGCCAATTGTCATGGAGTCAACTCTAATTCATGACAGCCTCACATCTGTCAGAGTATAACTGTGTTCCGTGGGGTTTTCAGTGGCTGATTTCTCAAAAATGGAGCACCAGGATTTCCTTTTGTAATGCCTCTGGGATGTTTCGTACTTCTTACCTTTCAATTAACAGCTGAGCCCCTTAATCATCTGTACCAGCCAACAACTAATCTAGTTTAGTCCTTCTCAGTATGATTTCCCTGCAGGCGCCACCATTAATGCAGATACTCCTTTGCTCCCTGAACTTCTCAGATTCCCCAGATAAAGTTATTTTTGTTTATTTTTTGTCATAAAGTGTCTCATTTCACTTCCCCATGGAGGTTCACCAATGGTCTGAAATACTTCAAAGCTGATGTTTCTTTATGAAATGCTTAGCTGAAGAAAGAGAAGAATTGTCAATCAGTTTGCATATCATAAACACCTTCCAGCACTCAAATGTGTCTATGTGCCTTAATGTTCAAGAAGTGAGCGAGGCAAAGCATTGGAAAGCAAAAAACAAAAGATTTTAGTACTCTGACTCCATTTCTTTAAGTAGTTTGCCATATAGTGTCTATGTTTCCCCATTTTATGTTTCAACAATTTTGTGAATTGATTTCTATTCAAGCCGACTCCTTCTACAGGTTTCCAAAGACTGTACATCTTCACAGGAATAACAGGCCTCATCTTTCTCTTCAGGAGCAGCTGGTGGTTTTGAACTGATGACTTAGCAGATAACAGTAACAAGCTTGTGTTATTTTATTGCACTTTGGAGATATTGTGCTTCTCACCATTTGAAAGTTTGTGGCAACCTTCACAGAACAGATATGATTATTGTTCTCCAACAATATGCCCTCACTTGCTAGATGTGACTTGCTAGATGCAATTTTATGATAGTTCAAATGTTTTCTTAATATGATTGTTACTTAAGAGACTACAGAATATATTTAACTTAAGACATTTTTTTAAAATGTGACTTATTTTATTCTGATACTCTTTATTTTGGTCTTAAATCCACAATAACTCAAAGCTCTCCATATTATTATAGTTTTTTGCTAAATGAAAACTAACAAAATCCCAAAGCAATAATTTTTAAAATGTAGTTTCCATGTTCAATATAAAATGTTTGACAACTAAGACTGTGACACTGATATGTCTGAACTGAAACACTGAATCTGATACCAAAGTTCATAGTTTATTGTGACACACAGCTACCTGCTGGAGACTATTTTCCATTTTTGGAAATACTAAACAGCTGATACTAATGTTATTAGTTTTCTAAGACCAATAAAAATTAAAAAAATGTTTTTGTGCTTGTTATTTTTGGTGCCCTTGAGTCATAGTGTAAGAAATCTTGGGAATATAAATGTACCTTGGTCCTTGGCTCTGTGCAAAAAAGAATTTAAGCTAAAACCTGGTTTGGGATCTAAACAAGTTTTATGAAAGTTAATAGACATTTCAGGTTTATATTAGCTCCCAGGAAATCCCTCAGCTCTGTCTGCCAGCCGGGAAACTGCTTGAGAGAGAGATGCAGAATGGATGTCCTCTTTCCCTGCGCAGCTACTGATCCGTATCAACTCACAGACCCTGTCTTGGTCACAGCAGTGCTGCCCCAGAGGCGTGCATAGGGCCTAAACTGACATTTGTATTGGAAGAGACCACCATTTTGCCAATAGCTGTATGCTCAATCATTGTGCCATGATTATAGATATTGTCATGATATATTTTTACCTAATTGCTATTACTTTAATATTCTCCAAAGAATTGATATTATAATAGCAATTCATAGGATTTCAACAAAAGGAGGTACTTCCTTAAATGTTGAAAAAACACTGTTTGAAAACGGATTAATAAAACAGTGATGATTCTGTTGACTACATTGTAGGTGGCACCTCTTTTTAATATAAATATTATATAATAGTTTCATTTCTAAAAACTTTAATATAAATATTAAATATAAATATAATATATTTATATATATATTTTTAATATAAATATTTTAATATAAATATTATATAATAGTTTCATTTCTAAAAACTTCAGTCAGTAATATATTGAATCCCATCAATAACCTAACATTTATTTCTTTGCTATCTTACATTCCATTCCAAGGTACTGCTTTACTTGTCTTCAATATCACATCACGCTAAATATTCTAAAGCAACATCTGTTGATGCTATTTTTTAAAAAAAGACTTTATGTTTAAAATGCAATAGTTAATCTTCCAGTGTCTTGTGAATTCCTATAAACTAATCAGTTGAAAATTTTCAAATGAAAAATGTTTTAAAGTCATACTATTAAACATATATATTTACAAATTTATATAGAAATCTTAATGAAGTTAATATAGTGATTCAGAAGTTTAGAAATGATACAATTTACTGAGTCTAGAAATGGAGAGCACGTTACAGTCTCAGAAACTTAGAGGAGCAGTTTTAACCTGTTCAATAGGTTCACTATGAATTGGAATGGAATTGATAGCAGTTGGTTTGGTTACAGACATTATGATTACACTTAAAGCATGTTAATTAAAATTAAAGAAATGATCCAGCTTTGCTCAACCATATCAAACCAGTATTATTTAAAGCAAACAATTCTTTGTTAAAGGGTACATTGATTAGTTAAAAATACTTGAACTTAAATACCATCTTCACTTCTGCAATCTGACTCAATAGAAAATAGTAAGATGATGCTAGTTATAAGAGTTGAGGCATATCATAGCTTTTTGTTAATCACATAGGATATTGCTGATCCCCTTCTGCAGTTGTTTTGAGCCTCATTTTCATCAATTTCTAAAACACATCTTCACTCTTCTACAAAAATACCTTTGATGATTTTGATAACCATTATGCTC